>JAHNEJ010003273.1:0-66341 GCA_022559845.1 Amorphophallus konjac | reverse complement strand
TGCTATGGCATCTAACATAGGTTGGAAATATTCACTTTCAGCTGCATGTGTAGGGACACCTACATGAAAAAATAATTTGCAGATACTTTTAAATGCATGTCCTGCAACTTCTGCTGATTTTTTTACCCCTCTCAATGCTTGCTTGATTTTAGGTTGTGTAGCATGGGGCCTTCTGTGCAGATAGCTGTCCATGGGGCCTGTTGTCTGCGGGACAGCTCTAGTGTCAGGACGTCGTGCAACTGTACTGGAGTAGGTCCCTGAACCCATGGGTGCCTTTCCTTTCCTTCGAGCGGCTTGTTCACGCTCCCTTGCTTCAGTCAGTTCTGGATCTGAATCCTTAGTGCCTTCCTCATCATCGTCCCTTCTAACCCTTCTGCATGAAATCTCCTCAGCAATTTCAGCCTCATCTTCAGCCCTTTGTTGCATCCTCTCCTTTTTACCCAGAAGGCACTGGCACATTTATTCTCGGACCTCTCGCGGACATCTGTCACATTGTTTCACCTCTCCTCTTACCCCTGCCAAATGTTGTTTTCCTCTAGTAATTCTGCCATGTAGCTCCTTACCACAATAATTGCATTTCACTTTTCTTCTCCAAGCATCAACTAAGGAGAGGTGGGCCCACCCCGGATCCTCCTGCCCTTGTTGCTCCCGACTTTGTTCACGTCTAGGCATGATGCTGCATTAAGACGGTTAAAGACAATCTCTTGTAAGTATAATGAAAAAAACTGCAATTCAACATGATAGAGCTTCAAATTATTGAATGAAGCTTAATTGAGCTTCAATTGACCCTTACTAAATCTAATTAGAGGAAAGTCCCAAATTTAAGGGTGTAATTGGGGCTTAATTATCAATTTTAGTTTAATCACCATTCATAAGAATTAATTACCAACATGCTCCCGCTTCAAATTATTCAATGAAGCTTAATTGAGCTTCAATTGACTATTACTAAACCTAATTAGAGGAAAGTCCCAAATTTAAGGGTGTGATTAGGGCTTAATTAATATATTTAGCCTAATCACCCTTCATAAGAATTAATTACCAGGATGCTCCTGCTTCAAATTATTCAATGAAGTTTAATTGAGCTTCAATTGACCCTTACTAAACCTAATTAGAGGAAAGTCCCAAATTTAAGGGTGTAATTAGGGCTTAATTAACAATTTTAGCCTAATCACCCTTCATAAGAATTAATTACCAGCATGCTCCCGCTTCAAATTTTGCAATGAAGCTTAATTGAGCTTCAGTTGACCCTTACTAAACCTAAGTCCCAAATTTAAGGGTATAATTAGGGCTTAATTAACAATTTTAGCCTAATCACGCTTCATAAGAATTAATTACCAGCATGCTCTCGCTTCAAATTATTCAATGAAGCTTAATTGAGCTTCAATTGACCCTTACTAAACCTAATTAGAGGAAAACCCCAAATTTAAGGGTGTAATTAGGGCTTAATTTGAAGTCTTAATAAGTTAATCATGAATTAAAATTAACCTACAACAGAAAAATTAACCTACAACAAAAAAACTTTCAACAACCCAACCAAAAAAACACAAAACAAAACAAACCCCAAATTTACCTCAACAAAACGAAGCTACAGCTACAGCAGCAATAACACCCTGCACTCTCCGCAGCCAGCAGCACAACAGCAGCACCCAGCACAGCAGCAAGCAGCAGCAGCCCGCCAGCCCCTCACAGCAGCCAGTGCAGTCTCTCTCTCTGCGGGGCACCACAGCAGCAGCCAGGAGGCCCGCGGCCCGGGCCAGCAGCACAGCAGCAGCAGCCTGCAGCACAGCAGCAGCACAACACAGCAAGAGCAGCAGGAAGCATAGCAGCAGCAGTAGGCTCGAGCAGCAGCAGACTCAGATTTGGGGTGAACATTTAAGGGGAGTTTACGTGGGTGTCGGCTGAAACCATCCGATTTCGGGCCGAAACATGAAAGTTTCAGGCGAAATCGATATCGGTTTCGCCTGAAACCAATAAAATTAAAATTTTCAGTTCTGCTACAGTATCGGTTTCGCCCGAAACCAATAAAATTAAAAATTTCAGTTCTGCTACAGTACATGCTCTCGGTTTCGTTTCGGTTACGACCGAAACCGATACGTTTCGGCCGAAACGTATCAGTTTCGGCCGAAACTGACAACCATGGGGCGGGTCGAATGGTAAAAGACCCCTGCCAAAGAAGCAGGAGGTCCCAGGTTCGATTCACTTCGGGGGGGTTTTACCTGGTCACGTGCTCAATCCTCGAGGGGTGCGTGACCCGGGGTTTTCTGGTTCACCAGGTTCCTCGTCACCCAAAAAAAAAGAGAGGAGGATAAAGCATGTACATCTTGCAACATCTGAAACTCTAAGCCCCTTAGATAAACGAGCAGGGTAGGGCAAATACGCCATTCACCTTAATCGGGGCGAATGGTGTATTCGACCCCTCCCGGTCGAATACCTTGTTCGACCAAAACAAGGCAAAAACACCTGTTCGACCCACTTTCTCCGGAGCTTATCAAAGCTGGGGAGTGCTGTTACCAACGAATACGCCAAGAACCGGCCAATACACCGTTCCAACCGGCGAATACGCCATCCCGCCGCAACCTATTCGTTTATCAAAGGGGCCCTAAATCTTTTTAATCATCTGGCATCTATTGGACAAACTGATGTTGACTAGATGGAAAATATAACAGAACACCCAATTTTCTTGTGGTTAAGTAGATCAGAATATTTGTGACCAACCAGGAAAATAGAAATGAAAATCCTTTTATTCATCTGGCATGTAGTGGACAAACTGCTTGATTCTCTTGGGAACCAAGTGAAAGGGAATTGCCTTTGTAGGAAAACAGGGGCAGATATGCAATTTTTTTCTGTTTTATTTGAGCCTTTTTTGTTTTTTCTGTTTTCTTCGTTAGTTGCCTCTCTAGTAAGGGCAGTAATGTAATTTTGACATTTGATAATTAATATAAAAGAGGGGTTGACTGGTCTGATGGCAGTTTGACCTCTCTCTTCCTCTCTTCCCTCCACATCGACTCTTTCAATCATGGTATCAGAGCGGCGACCATCCTGTGCGCCCTCCCCTGTCTCTGAACCCCAAAAGACCCCCAACACTGGATTGCACCCCTTGCTTGGGGTTCTTCCTTCCGCAAGAGGAAGACACTGCTCCTTGCTTGGAGGTAGGCCACGGTCCTCTTTCTAGGGTTTTCTTCTCTTTCGTTGCCGGTGAAGAAAGTACCCTTTGTGTGGCTTCCACCCCTGTGTCTTGTTGCGGATTGCCTTTCTTGTGAGGGTGATCCACTCTTTGCTGCTCTTTGCTTGTTTCGTCGGCTCTCACCTTCTCTGTCTTGTGGTTACTAGTGTCCTCAGTCTCTGCGCCCCTTCTTCTTGTTTTTATGTTGCCGGATTCCACTTCTGCTGACTCATATTTTTCCTCAGCAAGTTTAACCCTCTTCTCTTGCCCCCACGGCGAGTGCTTCTCTGTTGATTACTTCCGACAAACTTACGGAGAACAATTATGCTTCGTGGGGTGTCGCTACAGAGCTATATATCACCAGGTGTGGCAAGTTCGGGTATCTTACTGGTGATTTGAAGAAACCTGATGCCAAGGATGCTACATATGCGACGTGGTGCTGAGATAACAGTATGGTCATGTCATGGCTTCTTAACTTCGTCAGCCCTGCCATTTATCTGACGATCCTTTACAAATCCACTGCTATTGAAATGTCGAAGATTGGTAGAATTGTATGGCTAGAAGACCAAGGTGTGCTTGTATCAACTCAGTTATACTATTCATGAGTTGAAGCAGGGGTCTCACTTGGTGATTGCCTACTTCTGCACCGTTATGAGCTTGTGGGATTAACATGATTGCTCCCGGATGGCTACGTGGACCTCTCTTGTAGATCAACAGACCTTTCTGCCTTTCCAAGAAGATGATTGCATTGTTAAATTTTTGGGTGGCTTGAATGCTGATTATGAGGCTCTCTGGGGACAGATTTTGAGTATGGGATCGCTCTCTTGAACAGACATACTTTAAGATTCTAAGTGAAGAGTAGCGTCGATAAATTATGGGCAACAAACCTATTGCTTCTACACCTCCTGAAGTTGGGGAATTCCCTGTGCTAGCGCTTTTGGAAAACCTACTTCAACGGGTGAGAAAAAAATGTGGTGACAAGAAGTGTAGACATTGCGGCTGCACAAATCATGATTTTGATTTTTGCTCGGAGAAGTATCTGGAGAAAATGCACCCAAGTTCCGAAATTCTAAGAAGGTATAGAAGCTTCGGAGTAATGTGGCCGTCACTCCCAGGTTGGCAGTATCGGCCGAAACCGATACGTTTCGGCCGAAACGTATCGGTTTCGGCCTATACCGACACCGAAATGGGCATTTGCACTGTAGCAGGTCCGATACCAAAAATAATATATTTTTTAATGATTTCGGACCGAAACCGTCCGGTTTCTGTCTGAAACCGACCGAAACCTAACCTGTTTTCGCCGAAACCTAACTTGTTTTCGGGCCGAAACCTAACATTTTCATAGATTGCCCCCTTTTCTAACTGTTTTGAACCGGTTTCGGCCGAAACCGAAACCGATACCGAGTCGTATCGGTTTCGGACCCGGCCGAAACCGAGTCCGAAACCGACACTGCCATCCTTGCGTCACTCAGCCCTCTGTGCTTCTTGGTAAATCAACACCAGAAGGGTCCACTACCATTGAGTCAGCGGCACACTCCACCTCTGACATTGCACAATCCATCGGCTCCTTGCATAGCTTCAGAGGCCTCCTTGACATCTTTTTCCGTTCTTTCAAGTATATAGGGAGCTGCCTTGAGTACTATCACTCGATCTCCAAGAAATTTATGGGTGATCAACTTTGGCACTATTGGCCACATGATCGGTATATCCACCTCTTTTAACTCCTATTCATTGTCCTCAGGCCAGGACAAGATCACTATTGTTGATGGCACCCAGGATATTATGGCTGGTAAGGGTTTCATTAGACTCTCTAACCACTTGAATCTATCTTCCACTCTTCATATGCTATCCCTTTCTATCAACTTACTTTCAGTGAGTAGTATTTCTCAAGGTAGGAAACTTCGGGATCGGGGTCGGATCTTTTGGTCCAGATCCGATATGGATCGGCCAAATCGGGTGATTCGCTGTTGATCTGCAATTGATCCAGGAGTTTTCCGATTTTTTTTTTAAATGAGAAGCTTAAAAGGGACTTTTTTCAAAATGGAGGGGCTTTTAACAAAATGTCGTCACTTCTTAATTTACAGGCTTTTCCTTCTTCCGAGGGTGACTTCTTCCCAAGGTGCTCCTCCCTTCTTCCGAAGCAGTAGTGACAGCGGAGCGAGAACGGCGGGCTCCTCCCTTCTTCCATAGCAGAGCGGGAGTGGCGTGCTCCTCCCTTCTTCCAGAGCAGCAGTAATAACGGAGCGGGAATGGCAACAGCTGCGTCTGTTCTTGATGGCAGCGGCAACGATCGCCTCTATTCGCGATGGCTGTGGCTTCAGTATAGCGGGAGTGATAGCGGCAAGCCGGTGAGGGCTCGATCCCCTTTCTTCCTCGATCCTTCTTCCGTTGCTTCTTATTCTGCTGCTGCTACTACTGCTCTCTGTTTTGTTTTTCTTTTTAAACCTCGAGAGCACAATCCAGATCGATCTTTCCAGGGTGTTTTTTTTTATAAAAAAAATTAATAGTGGGGATCAAGAGTGGTATCAGGATCGGATTGGATTGGATTGGCCAATCCAATCGATCGAGCTAAATCCGATCGGATTGGCCGATCCGATCCGATTCTGCATTCCTTGGAATTACCAAATAACTGTACTGTTCAATAACCTTCTTTCCTACTCATTGTGTGTTTTAGGATCTGAAAACGAAGAAAATGATTCAGATTGACTATGAAGTAGATGTATTATACTTCTTTGCACATGGAGGAACCGTTGCTCTTGAATCCTCTACACATTTGCGTGTGGACAATTGAGCTCAGGAGAGTCAATTGTGGCACTCTAGATTAGGGCATCTTTCATTTCGTTCTTTGAGAGTCTCGTTCCCGTCCGTTTTTTAGTCAGTTGATGTTTCGTCTATTTTGTGTCAAACTTGTCAGTTAGCAAAACGTTGTAGAACTTAATTTACTTATTCAATGAATAAAAGTTCCACTCGTTTTGGGCTTGTTCACTCTTATGTTTAGGGGCCTTCTCCAGTTCCCTCCTTGAATGGCTACAAATATTTTATGACATTTATTGATGACTTTTCTCATTGCTCCTAATTGTATTTGTTGAGATCTTGGGATGAAATTCCTCCTATTGTTCAAGTATTTTATAATATTGTTCAAGCTTAGTTTACCACCAAAGTACCTCGTTATGATAATGTCTGGGAATACTTTGCTCATAGTGTAAATAATTTCCTTGAAGAGAGGGTGTGATTCATGAATCTTGTTGTGTGTACTCACCCCAACAAAATGGTGTTGTTGAAAACAAAAACTGTCATCTCCTTCACCAGAGCCCTTTTATTTTAGCGTCATCAACACATCTTTTTCGTTTGATACTGTCCTCACTACAAACTATATCATCAATCGAATGTCATCCAATAATTTAGGAGATCGCTGCCCCTATTACTCTCTCTACTTGGATAGTTTCCGCTTTTGCCTCGTCTCTTTGGTTGCCTTTGTTTTTGTTAAGGTCCGAACTCAACCCAAAATCTAGGTATTGAGTTGAGGGAATCCTTGACATGTATAGAGGAAAGACTCTCATGGATTTCTGATATGGAACTAAACCACAACACCCTTGCTCGCGCTGGACCAACCGGCTTGAGGTGCATCATAGGTAGGGCCAAGTGTCCACGTATGGATCCAAAGGGTAACAAGGCTCTGATACCATGTTAAGGCTTGAACTCAACCCAAAATCTAGGCATTGAGTTGAGAGAATCCCCACATATATGGAGGAAAGACTCCCATGGATTTCCGATATGCAACTAAACCACAATAGTTTTATCCATACTCTTAGTTCTGGCAGCACCAAGCTTGATCCTCGGGCTGGTTTGTGGTGTTTTCCTTGGGCACTCTTCCACTCAGAAGGGTTATTGGTGTTATGATCTAGTCTCTTGTCATGCCTTACTTCATAAGGATGTTACTTTTTTTTGAGTTCGAGTCCTACTATTCTTCCCGAACTCAGCTTCAGGGAAGACTGCTAGCATCCTACCATCCTTTTCCTCTACTTCTGTTATACTGTTGTTGCGTACGCCTCTTCCTTTTTTCTCTTGTAGCTCTCTGTCATGGATAGATCTCCTGGTGTTCCTGCACCTACTCAGGCAGCTGGTACAGAGGGTGTTAAGAAGTAAATTATTATCTACAAGTGGAAAATGTTTCAAGGAAAGTCCTCTACTGATCTGCCAACTATAGAGGTTGCTGAGTCTTCAAGTCCACTTGCCCAACAGCCTGATGACTTGAACTTACCTATTGCTGTTCGGAAAGGTGTTCGTGACTGCACTAAACATCCCATCATCAAGTTTGTAAACTATTCACGTGTTTCCCCTCACTACTATTTCTTTCTCTCTTCCTTGTCTTCCACCCATGTCCTTGCTAGTTCTTCTGAGGCTATATAGGATCTAAAATGGCGGCAGGCAGTGGAAGAGGAATTGAGCACTCTTGACAAACATGATACTTGGGTCCTACTTGATCTCCCGAAGGGCAGAAATCTAGTTGAGTCAAAATGGGTACACTGTCAAATACAATAGAGAGGCTGTGATATAGAGATACAAGGCCAGACTTGTTGCAAAGGGTTTTATTCAGACATGCCGAATTGATTATCAAGAGATGTTTGCTCCGGTTGACAAGTTGAAGTCTGTCAAGGTAATTCTATTACTTATTGTTTAGTACTCTTGGTCCTTGTACCAATTGGATGTGAAGAATGCCTTTTTAAATCGTGACCCACAAGAAGTGTATATGCTGCCACCACCTGGAGTTGACACGAGGAAAGTCTGTCGCCTTAAAAGGACCCTCTATGGGTGGAAGCAATCATCCAATGCCTAGTTTGATAGTCTACATCTTCCTATGATCAGATTTGGTTTCAAACAATCAAATATTGATCATACTATTTGCCAAATGGAAAAGGGGACATGTGACTGTGTTGCTTGTTTATGTTGATGACATGATTGTTACAGGCGATGAGTTGAAACTAAAAAATTGAAAGAAGACTTAGCTGTTGAATTTGAAATTAAAAACTTGAGTAAGCAAAAGTACTTTATGGGGGCATTGAGGTAGCCAGACCTAAACAAGGCATCTACATTTGCCAAAGAAAATACACATTGGATTTGTTGACAGAAACTGAGAAGTTGGGGTGTAAACCTGGACCTACACTGATAAAATTGAATCATGTAGGGGGTGAAGAACTCTCACTTGTAGATAGGAGTATGTATCAGAGAGGATGGTAAGAAAGCTCATGTATCTGTGAGACACGAATATTTTCACGTAGGAAAAATAAATGTTCTTTTTGAAAAGAGACATTCCTCTGCATAGAGAGGGTTATTCCGTGGGTGCGCATAGTATCAGACGATTTGGGTTCGGGTGCTGGACCTCTCCCCACTGACCCGAGTCAGTGTTGATTTACATCGGTCTAACATCCGAACACCTTTGTTTAACTGTCAAAGAAATCCCAAAAGTCTTCTATGGGGGTTCTGATGTTGGGGGCAAACTCTCTTGGAGGGCTCACAATGTCCACGCACTCACCACCGACCAACAGAAACAACGACTAAGTTAGGGTTTTAACTGAGGCCATGTTTGGGCAAAACCGTAGGATTTGGGAATATGAAGATGATTTGGGGGAAGCCGTAGGCATTTTTGAAGTAGAGGAAGATTTTCTGGACCCCGAGGGCATTTTGGTAATTTTACCAATCCAGAAGTATTTTGGTAATTTTCCCAGGCCAGGGGCATTGCTGAAATTTCTGGGCTAGAATGGAAGTAGGACTGGATTCCTGACTTCCCAAGGCATTGAGGCCATTTCTGGAGGGTTTTAAGAGGCTGCTAGGCCATTTTTAGGTTGCAGGGGTATTTTGGTAATTTTACCATACCCTAGACCTAGGTTTAAAGTGATACCCGAGTGTGAGACTGAGCTAACGACACTCCTGGACCGAAAGAATGACAAAGGGTTTCATAGAAAGTATGCCTCTGTCAATTTGGCTGAAGGAAGGGTATATACACAATTTGGTGAAAGACAGGGTTTTTCTTATAATTTATCACCAAGGAGGTACACGGAGCATGCTGAATGCTTTTATAATTCCAGTGAGTACATGGATTGTCGGCGAGTTATCGACTGTACAAAAGTCCGCGTTAGAGCGGGAGATAGGGACGTAGTCCCAATTACAAAAGATTGCAGGGTATAACTGCAAATTACAGGACTTCGGTCTTTTACGGTCCCGGGAGGACATTTTTGTAATTCCGCTATTGTAGGGACAGAACCATATGACTTAGTCGTCCCGGACGTAAAGACTTACAAAACATGGCCCGCTGAGGGGCATAATTACAAACATGGCCCACTGAGGGGCGTAATTGCAAATATACCCCGTAGGGGCATAAGTACAAGACCCGGGGACTTACCCCTCACAGGCCAAGACAAACAGAACAAGTCTTCTCCAGATGCTTCTCGTACGTAGCTGTCCGCGTCTAGATGTCCCTCCTCCACTTGGACCCTTAGGGTCTATTTATAGAAGGCGGGAGGGCCCAGAGGGGTCAAATGAGTGAATTTGTCCCGATTCTGTCAAGGTGGGGTGGCAAAAAGTTATTTTGACCCCTCTAGATTCCAAAAGGGGCTAAATGACCCCGCTGACGGTGTCAAAAAACTTTTTTTTTACTTTGTTTTTTTTTAAAAAACCCGGACCTGAGGGTGGGGCGGACCCCGGCAGGGTCGCGCGCCCCCGGGGTGGGCGCGACCCCGCGGGGTCGCGCGACCCCGCGGGTGGGACCCCGGCGGGGTCGCGTGACCCAGCGGGACCACCTGGCGGGGTCACGCGACCCTGCGGGTGGGCCACCCGGCGGGGTCACGCGACCCACGTGATGGACCAGCGGGGGGCCGCGGCCTCCTCTTGGCCCGGGAGGGGTCGTTTGACCCCCGGGCATGCTTTTTGGCTCCTCTTCACACCGTTTCGCTCCGTTTTCGTCGTCCCGGGTTGGAGAAGAGCCGTGGGGGAGGTATATATCTCGTGGAGATCGCTCCCTCGCCGCGTGGCAGCGTCGCGTCCGTGGAAGGAGCATTGTTTGTCTGTCTGGTCGTTCGTCGCCACGTAGGGAGGAACTTTTGCACCCGCCCGTGCCGTGTGATACACTTGCTCGGCTACTCTGACCGGTATACATTTGGATCTTCCTCGCTAACCTTCTTGCCGCGACGTCGACCATAATATTGTCGGGTCGATAGACCCTGAATTACGGAGATACTCCGTAGTACGACGGTGTCGACGCTACGTCGTGCTTCTCGTCGAACGTTGCATAGCAATAATTCCTTAAATTAATTTGAGACAATTTTCGGGTTCAACAAATGCCCCCCACGGGACGTCCGTCACGGCCGGAGGCGGGGGCGGATGGCCCGTGCCCTTTGAAGGGAATTAACTTGATGCAATGTAGGCGTAGTCGTTGCATTCTTTAGACTGCATTGAATGATTGTCTTGCTGTCTAAAAATATTCTAGCCTGACGCTTCTCCACTTTTTTATTTCTCCTCTTCGTGCTTTCAGCCATGGCTCGCAGCAGTGGGGAGTGGGAGTCGGTCGAGGAGGTCTCGTGCTAGGGGCGCCGACGACTGCGGGGTTGAGCGCACCGACTGGCGGATGCCGCCTTTCCCTCCTCGTACCATTGATGATGGCAATGTCAACCAGCTTGACCTTGGCTATTCGTGGGTCGCTGAGGGCCCAACAGAGAGTGCTGGAGCAGCTGAAGGTCTTGTGGACGTGTCTCGGATCGCGAGGCAAGGTGGTCTTTAAACATATGACCGCACTGGAGGCTATCCGCGTCACTATCCCCTGGACTGCCACCTCTACAGTTTTCTCCAGGGTTTTGCTCCTGTTGGCATGGAGGCCGACGATCCGACACTTCCAGAGGAGAGGCGGCGCCTTGAGAGGGCGATACTGGTTGGGAGAGACGGCATGCAGGGGTTGTGCTCCCTGACTTATCCGAGTTACCGGGAGGACTTTACTCGGCAGCGGCAGTACCCAGATAGACAGAGTCTGAGCTCTTTCCAGCGACATGAGAGTCTCACCATCCGGGTTACATCGATGTCTCCAGCGGCTTGGCATTTGCATGGGCAGCACAAAGCCCTGGATCAGGTTATAGATGGTCTCTTCTTGGCACCCATCGGAGCTAGCTTTGCACAGGAGGAGTACACTCACGACTGCATGTTGGAGAGGATCTTGACTTTGAAGACTCCCAGCTGGTATGGGAAGTGGTCTGTCATTCCTTCTCACAGCTATCACCGGGGCGCGACAGAGTGGCTCTGGGGCATTCTGTTGGTCTACCGGTCTTTATTGGATAGGGTGAGGATCCGCCATGCGGTGACCGCCGCCATGTACTCCTATCCTTGTCACACTGGCCTGTTACAGGCTCTGGTAGAGAGATTCAACTGTCGGTGGAACACTTCGTCATAGCTGGCGGGGAGACTTCACTAGACCTCTGGGCTTTCCAGAGGATTTCGGGTCTTCCGATCTGCGGGAGGCCTTACGAGGAGCTATCGCCAGATGACTTGCACCTCAGCTCTACCGACGGGGCAGGATGCTACACTCTACCCTATTGCTTCAGGTTCTTGATGAAGACCTGGAGGGACTTAGCTCGAGTAGGCACAGATCGGCCCCCACGTACACCGCGAGTGACACTGAATGCCTGGGTGAGCCACTTCTACAGCGGTCCTTACTATTTCCATGAGGAGTTTGCACAGTCAGGCACCACCTGGGATGAGTGCCGAGAGGTCAGAGTAGACGTTCCTCCTCATCCCCTACACCTGCCTGCACCGACACAAGGATGAAATTCACGGGGGCTGCATCCTGTGACTTATCTGGCAGCTTATCTGGCATACTAGCTTTCCAGTTTTGTAGTCCCTCATGGAGAGGAGGGAGTCCTGCGGGTGGAGGTGATCTATCCAGCCTGCATGCTTGCCTATGGACAGAGACTCGCCATCGCGCCAGCAGCCTTGGCTAATATATTTCATTCGCTTGGGGCTTTATCTTCCCACTCATCGCCGCGGGAGAAAGGCATATTGCTGCCCACTCATTATTTGAGTGCCTGGGCAGGACTACTGTTTCCAGAGTTATCGAGGAGGACTCTGGTTGAGAATCCAGCGGTGCTGTTGCTTTTTTGGTTTATCGGGCAGTCATCCCAGGACCCAGTGGCATAGCTAGTAGGGGCCAGGCGGGCCTTGTCTTTTGTTCCGGTGAAGAGGGGAGAGGGCATAGCCCTTGACTACTTCTCTTATCTTCACCGCCCTTTTGCTAGGCAGGAGGGAGCCGGGTTTCTATCCATGCTTTACCCTCCCCGCAGGGCTTGGCAGAGTGGGTCATCAGCATCCGACCCAGTGTTATTGTATATCGACGTTCCAGCACGGCGATACTTGAGACTTACTACCCTCACCGGTTCGCCAGGAACTTTGGGTACGATCAGGGTATTCCCTCCAGTGGAGAGTTTTCTTTGCCCCTTCGACTTTACAAGCACAGGGACATGCACTTGGTCGCGGCAGCTTGGCAGGACTTCCTTTGCCGCGAGGCAGGGCCGGGATACCCGGTCCCAGAGCAGGAGCGCAGAGGCTACTTTGACATTCATTATGCCCGCTGGTGGTTCAAAGCCAGCAACGTCTTCCGAGAGCGCCGGTATGCCATTCGTACAGCTGAGGAGCGGCGTTTGGAGAGGGAGGATCTGCCTCCTTTGTGCGTCGACCCAGCTTTCCTCAGGTCCCATTTTTCGGGGATTGCCCGAGTTGTGAGTGACATTGAAGAACGGTGGCGAGAGAAAGGCTGGACACCCACTGTTGACAGAAGCCAATATAATGGGGCTTTGAAGCCCTTGAAAAGCAGGATAGCATCGGCTCTCGGAGTTCCTTCTTCCTCTACCTCAGGCCCTAAAGGCCTATTCTTGGTGGGAGGATTTGCAGGCATCTTGCGGGGTGAGGAGAAAGTTCCAGTTGTCCCATCCGATACCTGACGGAGCGCTTGGAGGCAGTACCTTTGCTGAGTGGAGGGCCCATGTGATCAACGCAGTGGGCTGTGTAGGTCCCTTGGAGTACCTTTCTGACCTCGAGTTGGCGACGACTCCACTTGCCATTTACAATGTTGTAAAGGCAGTAGTTGCACGCGTCCTCCGAGTGAAGCTGGAGCAGATAGTGTTAAAGCCGGTAGAGCCCATAGCGGCTACAGGTAATCCCTGTCCTCACTGGCTTTAATATACACATGTGTCTTTATATTCTGGGACATGCATTTATATATTTCCGTGACACTTGCAGGTGGGGCTGTTATGGTAGCCGATGCCGCACCACTGAGGGGTCCTCCCGATGCTGAGATTGGGAGGGATTCTGCTGCCACCAAGAGACCCCGGACCGAGGTTTTCTGAGGAGGGGGATGTGAGGTCAGCACCCCGTCCTCGGCTTGAGGTTGAAATCTTTGCAGTTGAGGCTGTGTCTAGTAAGTAGCTCCCCCAGATACTGGTCATTTCTGAGCACATATATATATATATATATAGTGTTATAAACACATGCTTGCTTCATTAAATGCAGCTCTCCCAGAAGCTAGGGTTGATATGAGCTTCTCTCCTCCTCAAGCGGGAGATGACATGTCGCTGGATGAGTCCGTGCCAGACTTTACTTTCAGCTTCAAAGAGCTGATGTCTCCCTCAGATGATTATATGCCGGTGACGGCTAACTCTCCCTCGCCTTTTACAGCAGGGACCACAGGAGGTCAGGCTCCAGGTAGCATGCTCAGCCTTGTTTTCTCCATTGATACATGAAGATTTGAACAGCAATAACCCCTTAGTGTTTTATTGGCTGTGCAGGGGTTCCTGGTGTTATATCACCTGGTTCGTCAACAGGAGGTAATGTCGGCTCTTCTTCCCGGGGCCGGATCCGCTTCTGGGAGAGGATCCACTACTAAGAGTGGGAGTTCCGCGACCACAGACTCTCTCCCTAACGGGAGCTCGAGCCCTACTTCCAACGCTACGACCTCCAATCCTTCATCCAGTGAGAGTGACTCTCGAGAAGAAGGAGAATTAAAAGATACCGGAGGTGAATGCAGCGACATACATTCTGTTTAGTTGAGTCCTTATAAAGATTTGCTTGACGCATATAATTGTTTGTCCCACAGGAGTGGACTTAGCCAGATCCATGGAGGAGTTCTCACAACTTCTGGAATCTGGCTCATTTGTGGACCTTCTGACAGGCGGCAGTCCCTCGACAGGCACAAAGGCCATGGAGGTGGCAGATGTTGACACCACAGCACCGGGAGATCCTACGCCAGTGGGCTCCTCCGATGTTGATATCGGTGAGACGGCATAGCTGATCCTTCAGGTAAGAGATGTTAGAGGCTAATGATAGACCTCTTTGCCATTTTGCAACTGTTTTTGCCAAGCTGATTAATGTATCTGCTACATGGGCAGTGACGGGCCATGCCGTTGAAGAAAGCACATCCCACCCTGATGAGATAGCTCCGGCAAGGGAAGCTTCTCAGGGCGCACCAGAGGGCCTGCAAACTCGAGGGGAGAGTGCCTCGCCAGTGGACACCCATGCTGCAGGTACTGCTCGCTTCTGACAACGAACATGGCGAACGGTATGTGCACTTTAGTTGCGACACTGACCCCTCTCCTATTTTTGCCGTGTAGCTTCCCTTTCTGTGGAGCCGATGGCTGAGGCCTCCCCGCGAGAGGAGGTTCAGGAGGCAGGGCCGATTTCTGGGACTGAGCAATCTTGCTCCAAAGGGGCTCCTGATACAGAGTCTGCCCTTCCTAGCATAGCTGAAGAAGGGGCTGCTATTGAAACAGGTACACAGCTGTTTTTTGGACTTTGACATCCTGTGCGTGCCGCTTTATAGATAAGCACTTACATGCTTAAACTGCAGCGGATGGAGACACAGATGTCCTGCCTAGTGGACCATGCTCAGCTTCTGTCGCTGGTTCTTCCCTAGCTGTTGAGAAAGGGCGGGGGTTTGCGGCAGCATCAGGTATATGACCATGTTGTGCCTTTTTATAGTCCTTCGTGCATGTCCATTGGGTTGTGAACGAACACTCATTCCCCCTTTTCCTTCTTTGCAGCTTCTGAGGAGGGAGCCCCAGGGGTACCAGTAGACTTCCCTGCTCTCGGAGTCGAGTGGCCTGCCGCTCCTGCACTTAGGGTGACATTGAATGCCATCATGGCGAACCAGCTTCTGCAGAGTCTTGATCAGTTGATCCAGGTCGACCCGCTGCCCACTGTAGAAGCTTTGAGGGGTGACCTGGAGGGATTCACCGGGAGCTACCACGGGTTGGGCCTTCCTCGAGATGCATGGGCAACGAAGCTAACCGCACTATGGAGCGAGTTCGCCCGCCTAAATCTTGCACAGGAGCAAAGGCAGAAGGCCCAGTTACAGATCCAGGAGGAGGAGGAGCAGCTGCGTAGACTTCAAGAAACCCAAGTTGAAGTAAGTCTTCGACTTCGGAGCGACGAGGAGCGCGGTCAGAGGGTCTTCCTCCGAGTAGAGGAGCTGCGGAGGGAGCTTCAGGAGGCCGAGGTGGAGCACCAGAGTGTGCAGACCGTGATAGAGACGTCTCGTCGTCAGCTAGAGGAGCTCCAGGAGGAGGTTTCCCAGAGGGAGACTCGCCTTGCAGGGTTGCGGAGGGGCGAGCTCGGTGCTTGACGAGCTCCGGCACCTTCTTGTACATAGGGCTTTCGCGTCCCATTTTTGCTTGAGTTACCTCCGAGGGCTTGTCTCGGGCTCCATTGATGATGTTGATGAATAAAGGATAGAATTTTGCAGTCTTGCTTCTATCCTCTTGCATGTATGCTCATCATTTTTTTTTTGATCACTTTACCAGCCCTACCGTCCTTTCGGGTTTTCGCCAGGACTGGCCCCCTTTAGCTTTTTCCAGTGCGCCCTTGCGGGTTTTCACACTGAGAGGTACCCATTTTTGCCTAAGGCGCCTTTTCGGGTTTTCACCTTAGCCGGGTCAAAGCCTTTTTGCCCTTGATTGCTCTTCTAACAGAAACAACCAAGTCCGCTGGGGCCTCAATATTTTTAACCCTATTTTTTTTTAGGAAAAATAAATGTTCTTTTTGAAAAGAGACATTCCTCTGCATAGAGAGGGTTATTCCGTGGGTGTGCATAGTATCAGACGATTTGGGTTCGGGTGCTGGACCTCTCCCCACTGACCGGAGTCGGTGTTGATTTACATCGGTCTAACGTCGAACACCTTTGTTTAACTGTCAAAGAAATCCCAAAAGTCTTCTACGGGGGTTCTGATGTTGGGGGCAAACTCTCTTGAGGGCTCACAATGTCCACTCACTCACCACCGACCAACAGAAACAACGACTAAGTTAGGGTTTTAACTGAGGCCATATTTGGGCAAAACCCTAAGATTTGGGAATATGAAGATGATTTGGGGGAAGCCGTAGGCATTTTCGAAGTAGAGGAAGATTTTCTGGACCCCGAGGGCATTTTGGTAATTTTACCAACCCAAGGGTATTTCGGTAATTTTTCGAGGCCAGGAGCATTGATGAAATTTCTGGGCTGGAATGGAAGTAGGACTGGATTCCTGACTCCCCAAGGCGCTGAGGCTCTTTCTGGAGAGTTTTAGGAGACTGCTAGGCCATTTTTAGGTTGCAGGGGTATTTTGGTAATTTTACCATACCCTAAACCTAGGTTTAAAGTGATACCCGAGTGTGAGACTGAGCTAACGACACTCCTGGACCGAAAGAATGACAAAGGGTTTCATAGAAAGTATGCCTCTGTCCATTTGACTGAAGGAAGGGTATATACACAATTTGGTAAAAGACAGGGGTGTTTTAATAATTTATCACCAAGGAGGTACACGGAGCATGCTAAATGCTTTTATAATTCCAGTGAGTACATGGATTGTCGGCGAGTTATCGACTGTACAAAAGTCCGCGTTAGAGCGGGAGATAGGGACGTAGTCCCAATTACAAAAGATTGTAGGGTATAACTGTAAATTACAGGACTTCGGTCTTTTACGGTCCCGGGGAGGACATTTTTGTAATTCCGCCATTGTAGGGACAGAACCATATGACTTAGTCATCCCTGGATGTAAAGACTTACAAAACATGGCCCGCTGAGGGGCATAATTACAAACATGGCCCACTGAGGGGCGTAATTGTCAATATACACCGTAGGGGCATAAGTACAAGATCCGGGGACTTACCCCTCACAGGCCAAGACAAACAAAACAAACTCCTCCAGATGCTTGGTTGTAGATGTTGTAGATCGTAGATCCTAGATGTAGATATCCTCCCCTTGGACCCTTGGGGGTCTATTTATAGAAGGCGGGAGGGCCCAGAGGGGTCAAATGAACAAATTTGCTCCAATTCTGTCAAGGTGGGGTGACAAAAAGCCATTTTGACCCCTCTGGCCACCAAAAGGGGTTAAATGACCCCGTTGGAATCGGAGAGAATGGGGGGGGGGGGTCACGCGACCCCGGAGGCCCCCTTGGCGAGGTCACGCTGCCCCTGAGGTCCCCCTTGGCGGGGTCGCGCGGCCCGGAGGTCCTCCCTGGCGGGGTCCGTGACCCCGAAGGTCCCTGGCGGGGTCGCGCGGCCTCGCTGGGATGCCAGTGGGGTCGCGCGACCCCGCCAGTCCACAGCGGGGTCGCGCGACCCCCGCCGACCCCGGCGGGTTGGCCGCGGCCCCCTCTCGCGTCCGGGAGGGGTCGTTTGACCCTCGGGCATGCGTTTTGGCCCCTCTTCGGGCCGTTTTGCTCCGTTTCTGTCAACCTGAGTTGAGAAGAAGCCGTGGTGGCGCTGTGTGGGGAGGAATCTTCGCTCCCGTCCGTGCCGTGTGATATACTTGCTCGGCCGCTTTGACAGGCGTGCATGCATGTCTTCCTCTTAACTTCCATTGACGCGATGCCACTTGTGATAATATGATCGGGTCGATAGACCCTAAATCACGGAGGTACTCCGCGGTCCGACGACATCGGCCCTACACCGTATCTTTTCCGTCGGTTGTTTCGGAATGAAATTCCTGAAGTATTTCGAGAAAATTACGGGTGCAACAAATGCCCCCCACGGAACGTTCGTCGAGGCCGGAGACAGAGGCGGACGGTCCGTGCCCTTTGTAGTATTTTTGATGTCTCCCGAGTCTTCATGACAGGGGGAGATTGTTGTAGGACTGCACTTCACTACTTCATTGCTTTCCAGAAAGCTGAGAGTTGATGCAGGCTTGTCTCAGTGAGACCCACCGGTCTAGAAGTGACGTAAGTCCAACTCGGCAAGACACTTTGACCTGAAGCTGATGTCGACCAACCCTTAGGGTATACTGGCCAAAGCTAATGTACACCGTCCCCTTGGACATATTGGCCTGAAGTCGGATGTTGGCCAATCTTTGGGGGTGCATTAGCCAAAGTTGATGCGGACCGGCCCTTAGGGCATATTGGCCCAATGTTGATGTAGGCCTGCCTCGGAGAGGCTTGCTGGTCTGGAGTTGTTGTAGACCTGCCTCGGTGAGGCTTGTTGGCTCAAAGTTGTTGTGGACCTGCCTCGGCGAGGCTTATTGGCCCAAAGTTGATGTAGACCTGCTTCTGAGAGACTTGTTGGCCTAGAGTTGATTCGGACCTGCTTCTGAGAGACTTGTTGGCCCGAAGTTAATGTATGCCTGCTTCTGAGAGACTTGTTGGCCTAGAGTTGGTGTGGGCCTGCCTCGGTGAGGCTTGCTGGCCCGAGTTGATGTAGGCCTGCTTCTGAGAGACTTGTTGGCCTAGGGTTGATGTAGGCCTGCCTCGGCGAGGCTTGTTGGCCCGAAGTTGATGTAGGCTTGTCTCGAAGAGGCGCATCCATTTGAGTCGTCGTTGATTGACTATTGAGCTGTGATAGCTGGAAATCAACATTGGCCGACCCTTGGGGGTGCGTTGGCCAAAAGTCGTGGTGCTGGCTGACCACTGAGATGCCACTGAAGACGTGTCGGCTAACCGCTGAGGTGTGTAGCCGCAAGTTAAAGCTGGCTAACTGCTGAGGTGTCGCCACAGATGTGCCAGCCAACATCTGAGGTGTTGCCGAACATGTTGATGTGTCGGCTGACCACTAAGGTATGTCGCCGAATGTTGAAGGTGGCTAATTGCTGACTTGTGATAGCCAAGGTTGATGTAGACCCGCCCTTAGGGCACGTTGGTTTGGGTAGATGTCAGCCGTACACGGGCTGAGGCAACTCCTTTCTTTGTTTTAGCTTCAGCTAGTGAGGCTTCAAAGCTGCTTAGAGTTTCCTGGCCCTTGGGATGGAGTGGCCGAATGGTCCTTAACTTGGTGTAGCATTGCCAGGTGCATGCATTTGGTCTCCCTCAGGACGCCTGGATGACTGAGCTTGCGTCTTTATGGGAGGAGTTCGCCCGCTTTCGCGCTATTCAGGAGCGGAGGCGGAGGACTCAGCTGATGATTCAGTCGGAGGAGCGGCAACTTTGCAGACTTCGGGTGGCCCAGGCTTAGGTGGGCGCCCTGGTCGAGGTCGCCTATGAGCGCGAGCAGATGGCCTCTCGAAGAGTGGAGGAACTCTTGCAAGAGGTCCAGGAGCTTTTACGAGAGGTCTAAGAGACCGAGGAGGAGGGCAGTCTCGCGCGCGCCGATGTAGACTCCGCCATAGGCTTGAGAGGGCTCCAGGAGCTTTTGCGAGAGGTCCAAGAGACCGAGGAGCGCAGTCTTGCGCGTGCCGATGTAGACTCTTCGCCGTAGGCTTGAGGGGCTCCAGGAGGAAGCTCTTTAGAGTGAGACTCGCCTTGCTGAGCTGAGTAGGAGCGAGTCTGATGCTTGATAAGTCTTTTCTCTCTCTTTTTTTTTCACTTTACCGGCCCTACCGCCCTTTCGGGTTTTCGCTAGGACCGGCCCCCTTTAGCTTTTTCCAGTGCGCCCTTGCGGGTTGGATTTTCACACTGAGGGGTATCCATTTTTGCCTAAGGCGCCCTTTCGGGTTTTCACCTTAGCCGGGTTAAAGCCTTTTTGCCCGTGATTGCTCCCCTAACAGAAGCAACCAAGTCCGCTGGGGCCTCAATATTTTTAACCCCGTTTTTTTTTTTTTTTGAACCTGTAATGCCAAAGGGCAAGGAGATGGTGGCACTCCCGTAGGGACGTGTGTGCCGCAGAGGTGGGACAAATGGGTGGATTCGACTGCCCTAGTGGGACGCAATTAGCCAAATCCAAAAGCCGAAGGTTGAACGGGTTGGCAACTCAAAAGGGGTGTGTATGTGCCAATCCCGGTTGGGACATCAAAGGAGTAGGTTTAACAGTCCGAAAGGGACATGCAGGTTAAACCTGGAGGCCGATAGGCGAGATGGGTTGGCAGCCCGAAAGGGCATGCATAGGCCAAACCCGAAAGGCGAAAGGAGGGGATTTGACAGCCCGGGTGGGATGTATGAATCAAATCCGTGAGCCGATAGGCAAATAGGGTTGGCAGCCTGAGGAGGCATACATAGGCCAAGCCCGTGGAGACAAAAGAATGAACTTGACAATCCCGGTGGGATGGAGAGTCAAGTCTGAAAGCCAAGAGGCGAGATGGGTTGACAGCCCGAAAGGAGCATGCAGAGGCCAGACCCAGAAGAAAAGGGGTGGATTTGACAGCCCTAGTGGGATGTGAGAGTCAAACCTGAAAGCCGATAGGCGAGATGGGTTGGCAGCCTGAGAGGGCATGCTGAGGCCAGACCCGGTGGGACACGTGCCAGAAGGCATGATGGGTTGGCAGCCCGAGAGGGCATGCTGAGGCCAGACCCGATGGGACATGTGCCAGAAGGCATGGTGGGTTGGCAGCCCGAGAGGGCATGCTGATGCCAATCCCAAGAAAGTAAACAGAGCCGAGAGGCATGATGGGTTGGCAGCCCGAAAGAACAAACTGAGGCCAATTCCAGAAGGAAAAATGAGCCGAAAGACGTGATGGGTTGGCAGCCCGAGAGAGCATACTGAGGCCAATCCCAGAAAGTAAAATGAGTCGAAAGGCATAATGGGTTGACAGCCCGAGAGAGCATACTGAGGCCAATCCCAGAAGGAAAAATGAGCCGACAGGCATGATGGGTTGGCAGCCCGAGAGAGCATGCTGAGGTCAATCCCAGTGGGACAAAAGAGTAAGTGGGTTTAACTGCTCGGAAGAGACACATGAGCTAAACCCGGAGGCCGATAGGCGGAATGGGTCGGCAGCCCGAAAGGGGCATGCATAGGTCGAGCCCGATGGGACATATGAAGGACAGATTGGATGGTCCGAAAAGACACGGGATCCGAACCTGGGAAGCCCAAAACGTAGGTAATCCCGATGGGACAGAGTATGACACCGTCAGAATGCCGGTGGGGCTAGGTGTCATAGGATGACATATAAGGCATAGCCATAGCATCAATATGATGTTTTGGCCGAGATGGGGTGGAGTCATTGACTTAGAGCCACCCATAGAATAAGCAGAGAGAGGATTTTATTTTTCATATTATCAACCTCACCGCCCTTTCGGGTTTTCGCCGAGGCTGGCCCCATTTAGCTTTTTCCGGTGCGCCCTTTCGGATTTTCACACCGAGGGGTTGCCCATTTTTGCCCGAGGCGTCCTTTCGGGTTTTCACCTCGACCGGGTCTATGGCCTTTTTGCCCTCAGCCAACCGTTGAAGGCTAACTGAGTCCGCCGGGGTATCAGTATTTTTAACCCCATTTTTTTTTCGAACCTTCACTGAGGAGAGGTACTGTCCTGTGAGGACTGGTATAGAAACTCTTGCGGTGGCGCATGATAGAGCTTCATATGCTTGCCGTTGAGAGGAGGGAAGGGATTATCTCCTTTGTGGTCAAGGACCGTATAGGCCTCTCCTTCATAGACCTTCTGAATGACGTAAGGCCCACGCCAATTAGGCTGGAGTTTGCCGTTGGATCTTCCTGCGAGGACCTCCTTTTCTTTAATCATGACGAGGTCGCCTTTCTTAAACGCCCGTTGCTTGACCAGCTTATCATAGGCACGTGTCATGCGGGCTTGGTACACCTGTAAGTGCTTGTAGGCTTTAAGTCTTTCACCTTCAAGGTTGGACAACTCTTTAAGCCTCCTTTCTATCTCAGACTGGTCTTGGCCTGGCAATCTGGCGTGCATAGCAACGCGGTAAGACGCTAGCTCGATCTCCGCAGGGACCACCGCTTCGGCTCCATAGACCAAAGAGAATGGGGAACGACCCGTGGGGGTTTTATAAATAGTCCGATAGGCCCATAGGGCTTCGTGGACCTTCTCGCCCCAATCCCGTTTGCGACCACCTACTATCTTAGACAGCAGCTTGCAGAGGGTTTTGTTGAAGGCCTCGGCCAACCCGTTGGCTTGGGGATTGTAGACTGATGACGTCCTCCAGTCGATATGGAATTTGGCCGCCAAAGCATAAACAGTTTTGTTCTTGAATGACCTCTCATTATCGGATATAAACCGACTGGGGGTGCCGAATCTGTATATATGATATAGTGCCTTACAAAATGAGCAACTATCTCTCCTGTAACTTCTCGTAGCGGGACAGGCTTCTGCCCATCTGGAGAAGTAATCAGTGGCGGCAAGTATGAACTTGTGCCCTTGGGATGATGGTAGGAATGGTCCCACAATATCCATGCCCCATTGTGCGAATGGCCAAGTTGGCGCTGTTGGATGGAGCGGGTTGGGCGGCCGCCGAGGGACTGGCCCGAATGCTTGACTTTGGTGACATGTACGAGCATATTGGTTGCAATCTTCGTACATGGTGGGCCAATAGAACCCCTTGAGTTTGATGCTATTCTTCATCTTAGCTCCTGCTTGATGTGCGCCGCACAACCCGGAGTGGACCTCGTGCGTGACGGTCTTTGCTTCCTTGGATGAAAGGCACCGTAGGAGGACCGATCGGTCTTTTTCATGGACGAGCCTGAAAAGTAGGCCGTCAATCAACTGGTAGGATGTCGTCCTGCGTAGCAGTTGCACTCTCTGAGCCCGATCAGGAGGAAGCCAGCCGTTCTTTATCTTTATGATCGGCTCACGCCAATCTTCTTCTGGAGCATTCTCCTCTTGAACATTGTCGACCTCATAGACAGTGAGGCCGGATTCTTCGTCGAGCACGCTTGGCATGAGCCTTCGGTGTCTGACAGTAATATTTAATTCTCCCTCAGGCGGGAGTTTTAAGGCTGCTGCCAACTTTGCAAGAGCGTCAGCCTGAGAGTTGCTGCCTCTGGGGACATGGCCTATTTCAAATAGGTAGAATTTTTCCTTGAGCCTTGAGACGGCTGCATGGTAGGGAATAAGCTCCTTTTTCCGGACGTCATAGACGCCCAGTACCTGTCGAATGACGAGCTGAGAATCCCCGTAGACTTTGATGCACTTGATGTCCATCTCCAGTGCCAGTTGAAGCCAATGATTAGCACTTCATACTCTGCCTCATTATTAGTCAAGGACTTCATGAGAGCGCAAGAGTTGTGGAGAATATCGCCTTGCGGAGATACAAAAACTACCCCTGCTCCCGAGACATAGTCTATGAGGCCGCCGGCCCTTTTGATTGTCTGAGAGGCACCATCAAAATATAACTCCCAGTGTGGGAGGTCAAGGGTGAGGACACCCGGCTCCATCTGTGGTGGGACCTTTTTAGAATGCTGCCCAATTTGTTGAGAAGGTACCAACACCTCTTCATCGGGCAACTCGAAGTTGAGTGGCGAATCTTCTGGCACAAGGTGCGCTGCTAAAAACTCCGCCATTCCTTGTCCCTTGATCGCCTTGCGTGGGACGAAGGTGATGTCGAACTCCATGAGGATAAGTGCCCACTTGCCGAGCCTACCAGAGAGGACGGGTTGACTGAGCAGAAATTTGAGTGGATCGCATTTTGAGATGAGTTCCACCCGATGAGCTAGAAGGTAGTGTCTCAGCTTCTTGACAGCAAACACCAGAGCTAGGCACACATTTTCCATGGGCGCATACCGGTGCTCAGGCCTGATCAGCTTCCGGCTGAGGTAATACAATGGCTGCTCTTTGCTCTCTTCATTGATCTGGGCTAGCAACGCCCCCAAAGAGGCATCCATGGCAGCAATATATAAGATAAGGGGCTTCCCTCTGACAGGTGCCCCTAAGACTGGAGGAGTCAGCAGATATTCCTTGATTTGCTCGAAGGCCTTCTTACAGTCTTCGTCCCATATGAGGGGTGCCTCTTCTTCATCAATTTACCGAAAGACAAGCATCTTCCAGAAAGGTTAGAAATGAATCGCTTAATATAGGCGAGTCTTCCTTGAAGAGATCTGAGCTCTGTCAAGTTCTTGGGCGGAGGCAGTCCTCTTATGGCCTTGATTTTATCAGGATCGATTTCTATGCCTCGGTACCTGACAATGAAGCCGAGGAACTTGCCACTGGAGACACCGAAGGCGCACTTCATCGGGTTCATCTTGAGCTGATATTGCCGAAGCCTTTCAAAGACTCGACGCAAGTCAGCCAAATGATCCTCCCGCTTCCTGGTCTTGACGACCAAATCATCGACGTAGCATTCGACAAGGTCATGTAGCATTTCGTCGAAGATCTTGGTCATTGTCCTTTGATAGGTTGCGCCGGCATTCTTCAGACCGAACGGCATCCTTTTGTAGTTGAAGATCCCCTTAGGAGACCGGAAAGCCGTATGGTCTTTGTCCTTGACGGCCATGCGGATTTGATTATAGCCCGACGACCCGTCCATAAAAGACAAGGCTTCGTGACCAGTGGTCATATCAACCATTGTCTCAGTGATTGGGACATGGAAGTCGTCCTTTGGGCATGCTTTGTTCAAATCCCTGAAGTCGATGCAGACTCGGACTTGGCCGTTCTTCTGACGACGTTGGCGAGCCACGCAGGGTACATGCAAGGCTCTATGAAGTCCACGAGCATCTTGTCAACCTCAGCATTGACCTTCAACTCCAGCTCGTGGCGCATACGCCTTTGAGCTTGCTTGACTGGCTTGACTGTTGAAAGTATTGTCAGCTCGTGTTCAGCCACCGAAGGATCAAGTCCGGGCATTTCTTTATAAGTCCAGGCGAAACAATCCCTGAACTCTTCTAAAAGCTGTCGATACGACTGCCTTTCTTCCTCGCTGAGGAGAGCACTTATGAAGGTGGGACGACGGTCATTGTTGCTTCCGAGATTAATCTCGATCAACTCGTCCACAGTTGCTTGGCCGCCGTCTTCAAGCTCCGGTGGAGCTGGTTGGAGGTCGACGAAGTCTCCCTCATCATCAGTGTTGGCTTCATAGACATCAAATTCTTCGAAGCATTCTTGCTCGTGGCTTGAAGCCGAAGAGCTTGCTTCGTCTTGATGATGGTTAGCAGGCTGGGCTGCTCCTCCCTCTGAGGGGTTATCGTTATCTTCCGATGAAGGTAATGGTGTGGTTAGCGCTTCATCGGACTCCCTTACAGAGTCATCAATGTTGGGCTCAACTTCAGCTTGCCCGTGATGAAGAGGTAGCAGTCCTAGCATTGACTGCATATAGACCTCGAAGTCCGTCTCCTGGTCGTAGCCGAGTCCCCTTGTATCTTTACGGGAGAAAGGAGGTTGTCCTCGGACCTGCGGAGGGTTCCACAGCTGATGGAAGTACGCCGATCGCGCGGGGTCCAAAGTTTGCGGGATGTACTACTTTTTACACATCTCCTTGATGTAGTTGGGCATATCATCCATCTCCTGGACTGGCTCTGGCGCCACATCGGTGGGAGTATCCCAGCCGAAGTCATCTTCAGGAGGACACGGTGGGACTAAATCACCTTTGTAAAAGATGATCGGCTTGACCCCCTTGCCCTTGTTACGTCTCCTTCTCCGTTGATAGGAGACTGTGAAGGTCTTCAACTGCTCCACCTCATACTCTTCCCGTTGGGACGAGAGCTGGAGGCACTTGGGTGGTAGGGAGATACTCCCATCAATGACCCGGCTGATAAGGTTGGCTTCGAAGTCAACACTTCGTCTCTCCGGTTGAGTTGGCTTGGAGGCGGCATTGAGGCTCAGCCTGTGCAGCTTAACCATGTCTTGGTTAACAGTGAATAGCTACCCTTCCTCGACTTCATGGTCCACCTTTTGCTTCCCTTTGTCTTTTGAAGACTCGGGGATTGCTAAAGTGGGCTTCCCAAAATATAGTGAAGCATCGTCAGATGGCACTCGTTGGGGTGGAACGGGGCCTGATCTGCGAAGACCGTATGTTGCTCCCCTTCCTTGGCATATTTAATGCACTGGTGGAGAGTTGAAGGGACAACCCAGTTTTCATGGAGCCAGGGTCTTCCAAGCAGCACCTTGTAAGATGTTTCGGAGTTGATAATATAGAATGTCGCTCGGGTGACAAAATCGCCCAGGGCTAGTTTGACCTCAACCCGACCAAGCGCCTCCTCGGAACCCAGATTGAATCCTGAGATCTTGACCGCAGTCACCTTTTGTAAATAAGGTGCCAAGTATAGAGACTTGAATGTCTT
The DNA here is from genome assembly GCA_022559845.1 of Amorphophallus konjac. Classification (NCBI taxonomy): domain Eukaryota; kingdom Viridiplantae; phylum Streptophyta; class Magnoliopsida; order Alismatales; family Araceae; genus Amorphophallus; species Amorphophallus konjac. The sequence continues at coordinate 39,804 of JAHNEJ010003273.1, read as the reverse complement.
CAAAGGCATGATGTTGACAGCTGCTCCGGCGTCAACCAGGATGCGACTAACGTCATGTCCATTGATCGTCCCCCTCATATATAAGGGGTGATTGTGGCACGGAGAGGACAGCAACATGTCTTTGTCCGTGAAGGAAATGTTAGCTGTGAGTGCCTCATATGCCTTAGCCTGCAGTTCTGCAACATGGGCTTCATATGCCTCTGGGTCTTGAAGTATCTTGACAAGAGCCTCTCTGAGATCTTTGCTCCAGGCGATGGCTTCCCAAATAGTGACATTCGTTGGGAACCGCTTCATATGATGAATGATCTTGCGGTTCGCCCGAGCACGGGTCTTGTCAAATGGCGGGATGATCTCCGCCAGGGTCTTCGGCGCCTGGCGGGGCTTCTCCCGCTTAGAAGGGCGCTCCTCCGTATTCGAGCCTTCCGCATCTTCTTGGAACAGCGGTGCCAAGGATTCTTCCGGAGGTGGCAAAGGCTCATCATGCTAGTCTTCATTAGAAGGACTGGCCTGGCTCGCGGGCTCGACCCTATTGGAGGGGCCGGCTTGCTCTGACGCCTCCTCGTGCACTGGCGACTTGGCAGGCTCCTCTTCTTCGTCGGAGGATGTGATTGTAAAAGAGACGCCACCCGGCTTAGCCGTTGAGATGGGGCCTGAACCCTTTGAGGGGCTGAGGATGAAAGGGATTCCCCGAACTTGAGTTTATGGGACAGGACCCGGCTTTTCCCCTCTGAATATTATGACCCGGTCGAAGGCCAGGGGACCTTCACGTCCACGTCCTCGGCCACGACCTCGGCCACGTCCCCGGCCATTTCTTGCCGAGCGACGTTGATATGTTGCCATAGGAGCCTTGCCTCCAGTGCTATCAGCCGCGGGACAGTAAATGTTGTCAGGTGGCGGAATCGCCACCATGTTGCAGGAGAGCTCTTGCAGCATTTCCTCGAGCATCTCGACAGTGAGCTCCTCATCTCTGTAGAATAAGGAGAGCTCCTCCGGAATTGGAAAGTCTTCACCTTCTTCAAGACAGTGAACCATATCTCGGAGCCATTGCAGAAGGAGGCTTTTCGCCCAAGCTTGTCCCAGGGAATGTATTCGTCCAGAGTGACGATCCTGGTGGGACGAGAGGGAGTGTACTCCTCTAGCTTATCTATGAGCTTTTGTAGTCTTTGCAGAGGAGTTGGCTCCTTAGGAGCTTCCATAGAAGTTGCTTGCTCAGCTTGCTTCTTCAATCTCCTCTTCAAATTCTTCCTGCGGTTCTTCTCTTGCTTCTTTTGGCATGCTGTCTCTTGAGAAGAAAGGGGAGTTTGCTTTGGAGGTGGGACTTGTTTGCCCCCAGAATTTTGTTTTTTGCTCCGGGCTGGCTCCTTAGGAGCCTTAGCGCCACGGCTTTTTCTGGGGACAACCTTGGTCCAATTGGCCTCCTCCGGCTGAGGCTGGAAGGTGACATTGATTGCCTAAGCAATTATTTCAGGAGGCAACTCCTGGAACTCTGCCAGTCCACAGTGGAGCCTCTGGGGACTTTGTAGTTCCACCGACTTTGCTTGGGCTGGTGGGTTGGCTTGCTTGAGCTGCTGAGGCCTTTCTACAATTGGCGGCCTCGCTGGGCTGACAGAGGCCTTAACTGGGGTCTTCGCGGGCTCAAGAGGTTGAGTCCTCTCCACGACTAATGGCCTTGCTGACTGGGCAGGAGCTATGGCTGAAGGCTTTGACGCCTTGGCTTTGCCTTTGTTGTCTGACCGAAAGTTCCCTCTTATGACGATGCCAGGCTGACTCGACCTGGGACGGACCTTGGAACTCTCTCCCGCGGCTTGGCTTCCTGGGTTCTGGACCCTAGCCCCTTTATAGGTGGCCTTGCCTTTAGTGAGTAACGGGAATTCATCATTTTCCGCGGGCTCACTTGGTCGGGCTAATCGGGAGAAAGCATTGGTTTCTCGCCGAACCTGCTGGAGAGTCTCCCTGACGGTCTCTGCAAGACGCAACCTTGTCATGGAGTTCCTCTGAGTATCGACAACCCCTCTCTGGATGAGAGCTTCAATGAAGTCCTGAACCTCTGGGCATTGCCGAGTAGGGTGAGACACCTTTGCATGATACTTGCAATAGCGGGGGTGACTCTTGGCCGTCTCATTGTAATAAGACGGCGGGTCATGTGTCAGCACCCAGCCATCCTCCAGAAGTTTGTCAAAAATCTTCTCAGTGTCTTCCTTAGGAAAAGAACACTGATGAGAGGGTCGCCACCCCGGATACCAGAGTGTGGATTTAGGTGGCTGGGAACTGGCTCCTTGGGAACTGACTCCCTCTTCCTGCGGCTCGGGGAGCTGGAAAGCTGCTGCAGCATGTATAACATTGACGGAGAAGTGAAGACTCTCCCGTACATGCGGCTGTGGTGGATTGACCAAAAATTCACCCATATTGACCTTCCCTCGCCTGATTAAGTCCTCAACGAGGTCTTTGAACGATTCACAGTTATGGATGATATGGCCTGCCACCTCATGGTAGGGGCAATAGCCCTGATAAAACGCAGCACCTGGTGTCTGCTCCATGGGTGACGGGCTAATCAGTCCCGCCCGCTGGCATGCGAGAAGATGTTTGGAGTCTTCTCGCAAGGGAAGGAGTATGGCTTTTCTGGGAGCTCAACTTGAAGTGGAGCCTCCTCGCCTTCCGGTGAGTCTCCTCGTCTTCAGATGAATCTGAGGATTCTTCAGAGAGCCAGCCCCTGAGCGGAGCCCGACCTGTGGGTGATACACCCGTCTCCCGTATGTGGGCTGGAGCTAACCCCCTGGCAAATGGACCAAAGGGGAAGGTGGCCAACTGCTGATCAATGCTGTCCAGGAACTGCAGCAGACGCCTCTGTTCCAGTTGCAATTGTCGGATTTCTCCTCGGATTTTCCGAATAGTTCTCCGCAATGCCAAACACTCAGGGAGTGAGGGATGAGTGGTTCTGGGCTGTTGATTTGAGGGCCCAGCTTCTGTAGCATTGGAGCTTGAGGCCATCGCCACCATATGGACCACATTAGCCGACCGATTCGATCGGCTCCAGGCATGAGGCTGGGGTGGGTCGACTGCATGGCCCAGCATATTTACCAAGCCCTTTTGAATGAGCTCGTCTGTTATAATCTTGAAGACATAGCAGTCCCCGATAGTATGACCGAACCTTCAGTGATACACACAATAGGTAGGATCATCTGTCATATCCACCTCCGCGGGCTTCCGCGGATCTGGCAGAGTGACGAGCTGCTCTTTCATACATAGATCAAAGAGCATCTTGGTATGCTCTTTTCTGAAGGAATAGGGCGCCTTCATGCGCTCCGCTAAGAGAGACGCATTTGTCTTGTCATCAGACTTCTTGCCCTTTCCTTTGGACTTTCCTTCTCCTTTATCTCCATTCGTCGGGGAGAATTCCACGGCATTCACCTCCTTACCGCTAGTCAGACGGTCTTTGGAGGATTTGCCTTTGGCAGAAGCTTGTGTAGGGTGGTCAGCAAAGAACATTTCAATCTCCGCCACCACTGTATTCAACTGGTCAAAGCTTCTGATATTGGAGCCCAGAAGCTTTTCACTGACTTCTGCCGAGAGACCCCTACGGCAGATGGTGATCGCATCTTCAGGCGTCGAGGTTATCGCAGTGCATGCTGACGTCCCTCCATCGCTTGATGAAGTCGAATGCTGTTTCACCCTTTTTCTGTCGAAGGGAACAAAGTTCTGCTAGGGAGACTTTGCGTTCGACCATTTGGAAGCGGTCGACAAACTTCTTCTGCATATCAGCCCAATCAGATATTTTTTTTTTTGGAAAATCGTGCCTAGGGTTTGTTGGGAGAGTGCACCCTTTACCAGAGGTAAAGAGAAAGCCACTCCACCAAACGAACACTAGGGGGTAGATTTTATTGCTGATCAAAAGAATTACATTTACATCAAACGGATACTGGGCATACCCAGTTTATCTAATCGGGCTGCTCCCTTTATAAATGTAGGGAGCTCATCATAAGAAAAAAAGACATTACATTTGGAAAAGCAAGCCAAAGAAGATAAGGAGTCAGCAACTTTATTTCCTTCTCTGTAGATGTGGTCAACTGTATCATTCTGAGTAAGTAAACTCCAGATCTCTCTCACATAATAGAGAATGGACCAAGGGCAATGAATTTCCTTTTTAATTATTCGAACTAGTGTGTTCGAGTCACATTCAATGTGGGCTGGTTTGTTATCAACAGTATGCAGGTATTTAATGCCATCAAGTAAAGCACGTGTCTCTGCAATAAGACTATTTGATTTGCCATAGTAATGAGAAAAGGCTAGGAGAGTATTGCCTCTGCTGTCTCTAATAATACCACCACCACCTGAATCTCCATTGATTTTGCATGCACCATCAGTGTTAAGCTTAAGAGAGGGCCAGGGAGGGCAAATCCACTTGATAATTTTCATCTGAGAGCTACCTGTCGGCTGGACATTGATACCAAATTGTTCCAAAATTTTCCTCTTGGAGTTGTCTGACTCCTTTTGGTTTGCAACAGAACAAATATTTTTAACTTGAAAGATTATGTGCTGGAGTAGGTTTTGCTTGGGGGTGAGTTTGCCATCATACTTCGCAGCATTTCTAGCTTTCCAAATCTCCCATAGTCCATAGCCAATGACAGCAAGGAGGAAAAGGCTGTAGGCAGATTTTTGGTGGAGATTAATAGCATTTTGAAAGATGAAAGTTCTCACTGAATTGTCTTCCAATTGCAGTCCAAAGGTTGTAAAATAAGACCACACTTGATTAGCCAATTCACTGTGTAAGAAGATATGATTTAGACTTTCCTCATTTTGCACGCTGCAGCAGTAGCATTTGGAGCACAGATGCACCCCCACTCGCTGAACATTTGTATCAGTAGGCAGAGCATTGTGAGCAATTTTTCACATATGAACAGATATTTTGGTGGGGATCCAGTTAGACCATAGCCGGGTCCAAGGAAGGGAAAATTGTGTGGGCATTCTATTAGAGATAATCTGATAAGTAGATGAGACCGTGCACTTACCAGATGAAGATAAGCTCCAGACCTGAACATCCGAATTCTGATTCAGCTGGAAATTCCGGATGGCTGATTTGATATCATCTGGAACCAGTCTATCCAAAAGATCATCAGTTACACCAGTAGGATGCAGCAGGAAATCATTTACTGTGATACTGGTATTTGGATGAGAGAAGCAGGGACAAATTCAGTCAGTTTTTGATTCCCAATCCAGCAGTCCAGCCAAAAATTTGTACTGTTGCCATCTCCAATTACAACCTTTTTATGTTGAAGAATTAGATCTTTAGCCTTGATCCAACTTCTTCTAGCAAAGCCATTCATAGACTTGAAGTGAACCTCACTTAGGTGTTTCTGCCCGATGTATTTAGCTCTGAAAAAGGTTGCCCACAAGGAATTAGAATGCATGGCTTGCCATAACATTTTTACCCTTAAGGCTGTTTCCATGTGTCTGAGGGACATGATGCCAAGGCCACCCTGGGAGATAGGTTTACAGATGGTCTGCCAAGCTCGCCAGTGCCTTTTCTTCCCATTGACAGAGGATCCCCAGAAAAAGTTAGCAAAGGACGTATCCAGCAGGGAATGTGTACCTGAATGCAATGGAGAAGAAGACAGGGAATAAATAGGGATAGAAACATGTTTGATCAATGTCAATTTTGCTCCCTGTGATAATAAGGTTGATTTCCAGCCTGCGATTCTTTTGTGAATGGAGCTAATAATACCAGCAAAATAAGCCTTTTTTCTTCTGCCAATCATCAGAGGAAAACCGAGATACTTATGAGGAAAAGCATGTTGAGGATAACCTGTGTAGTTATGGATTCGGCTGGCAACTGTACTATGGATCTTGGGGTGAATGAAAAACCCACTTTTGCTGACATTTATTGACTGACCCGAGGCTCTTTCATAAATTTTAAGGGCTTTGATCAAATTCCTGACTGAAGTAATGCATGCTTTACTGAAAAGCAGGGTGTCATCAGCAAACAAGAGATGTGAGATTGGAGGATATCTGCTAGGCCCTGAATGCCATTCTACACTGCCATTTGAATATGCTTCTTTTAAGGATCTACTTAAAGATTCTTCAGCAATGATAAAGAGAGAAGATGTAACCGGATCTCCTTGCCTTATACCTCTGGTTGACTTAAAAAAACCTGTTGAATCCCCATTTACTAAAACTGAAAACCAGCAATTATTCACCATCTTCTCAATTAAAGTAATGAAAGATAGGCTAAATCCAAATTTATGAAGGACAGCAAAGAGGAAATCCCACTCTAATCTGTCATAAGCCTTTGACATGTCTAACTTGAACATTATATTATTGCCCCTTGTTTTCCTTCCCAGTTCATTGGTCAGTTCTTGTGCTAGGGCAATGTTCTCTATGATATGCCTTCCCTTCACAAAAGTAGTTTGCTCCATGGAGATTATTTTGGGAAGGATTGTAGCCAGCCTTTTGTTTACAATGAAGGAGATGATTTTATAGAAAAAATTACAGAGACTGATTGGCCTAAAATCTGAAATTTCAATTGCATTTGATTTCTTCGGGATGAGGGCTATCCCAATCAGATACTGAGTTGGGCTTTAACTTTGAATACCACTGGAAGGCGGTGCCAGTCAAGGACGTGGCGAAATACCGCAGCAAATATGCCTCTTCCAGGGCTAATTCACCCATGGCCGTCATGTAATAGGCCAGGTGTTCATGCGGAGAGCCCTGCCCGTTGAACTTCTGGAGCTTCGGGACTTTCGGGCAATCAGGCGGAAGCTTCTTGAATTGATGGCGGAGGGGATAAGGCACATTGTACAAATCAACGGTGGCCACTCCCTCCCCATGTTGAGCAAACTTCGCCTCTACAATGCGTTCAATCATTTGCTTCTGCGCCATGAGGCTTTCTGCAGCAGGAGTAGTAGATGACCGCGCGTTGGCTTCATGCGGCGGGACTTCGAAGTCCACCGCCAGTGGGAGTCTTGCAGCGGTGACCGAGGCATTGGCTGCTACTGGAATGGGAGAAGGCTGTTGATCCGTTCTAGCCGGTGCCGCCTGAGGCGAGGCAGGAACCTCCTTTTCGCGCAAGAGCGACTGTAGCAGTTTCTTGAGCTCTTGGTTCTCCTGTCGAAGCTCTTCCAATGTGGGGGCCCGTGGCTCTTCCCCCAGCTCTTCTTCGTGCCGGGAGTGACTGTCCTCATCAACACTGTGGACGTCTTCCTGGCGCTCTTCTTGCCGTGCCGGCTCGTGCTGAGATGTACCGGCAACCGGCGCCTGCTGCGTCTGTGCTAGAATCCGGGAGACCGGCCTTACCTCTCAAATATTGGATGGGTTGGTCAAGCTCTCCCGAGGTGTTCTCGGGCTGTTTGTCGCCGGAGGTGGCGTAACAGGTGAACACTTTGACGGTGTCATCGGTCACCTGGACCACCCGCTTTTTCTTAGGCGGTTGTCGCTCCGGCTTGGGCGGCATCCCCAGTCTGTCAAAGACAGATACTCGGGATGTAGATGCTTGAGGGGAGCGATCCTCCTCCGTGTGGGTAGAACTAGCCCACGGGGAGGTCGGTCGCACCTTCTTATCGGCTCCTCGGCGCTTTTGCCCCCGTAGGGGTTGAGATGTAAATCTCGCAGACGTCGAGGCCTCAGTGCTTGGCGGACTCCGCATTCTTTGAAGTTCTGACATGCGGAAGGGCTCCCCCGCCCTGGCACGCCTTATAATCCGGGCCTCCTCCTTGGTGACCCAGATCTTCTTCAGATGGAGTTGGCGCTCCTCAATTGGGTTGCCCCCTGTCTTTGGACGGGGAGCTCGTGGCTTTGGCCGTTGCAGAGGGCCCTGGGTTGCCGCCGGTACGGCAGGCCTCTTCCTCTTCGCTCCGTCCTCCCGAACTTTCCGGAGGAGCTCGAAGCGGTTGGAGGTAGGAATAGTCGGGACGTGACGATCCCGTGGCAGGATCGGCTCGCCTCCATCGAGCAGGAGGCGAATATCTCTGACGATTACAGTCTTGCCGGAGCGAGAGACAGCCGCTTCGAGCTTTGCACCCTTGCGGCTACGGCGTTGCCCCCATTGGGTAGGGGCGGCGGTGGTGGCGCCCGCCATAGGCATGGCGTCATCCTGACGGCGGCAGCGTTGCCCCCGTTGAGCAGGGGCAGCACCCCTGAGGGTGGCCGCATTGGAGTTGGGGCCGTTACGGCGACGGTGTTGCCCCCGTTGAGCAGGAGCAACACCGACAGTAATCTGGTTGACCGAGAATACTCGGTCATTTGCTGAGACAGAGGACCTGACACCCTTGGTCTGTGAAAAGTTGACCGGACGAAACCGGTCGGCTGCTGTAATAGAGGGTCTGGCACCCTCAGAAGTTGGCTTGTTGGCCGAGCAGACTCGACCAATTGTTGAAGCCGAGGGCCTGACACCCCCGACGGCTGGCTTGTTGACCGGGCGAACCCGGCCGATTGAAGCGGAGGGCTTGACGCCCTCAATAGTCGGCTTGTGGACCGGACTGACCTGGTTAGCTGCTGGGGCCGAGGGCCTAACACCCTCGGCGGTTGTCTTCTTGGCCGGGCGAACCTGATCAGCTGAAGCGGAAGGCCTGACACCCTCAGTAGTCTTCCTGGCCGAATGAACCCGGCCAGTTGATGGAGTCGAGGACCTAACACCTCCAGTAGTCTTCTTGGCCGAGTGAACCTGACCAGTTGATGGAACCGAGGGCCTGACACCCTCGACTGTTGGCTTGTTGACCGAGTGAACCTGGCCAGCTACCGCAGTGGAGGGCCTAACACCCCCAATGATTGCCTTCTTGACCGAGTGGGCTCGGCCAATTGCTGGGGCCGGGGGCCTAACACCCTCAACGGTTGGTACTGTAGGGGCGGCTGAACTGACTTCAGTCACTGGTACCACGCCCAAGAAGAAGGGCGAGCCGACGACTGCTGGGAAGTCGCCGAAGACGATCGGAGTTGCTAGGTATCCGAACCTGGCATGGTCGGCAACGACTTGGGGGCCGTAAGTGACTGCTGCCATCGCTGTTGCTGGTGTTTGTGGTGGTGGTGCGTAGCACGAACGGAGAAGGGCGCAGAAGCGCGAGTAGCTCTCAGATGAGTAGAGAGACGTATACCCTCCTCTTCCCGTCCTGTAAGAGGAAGGGGGGCAATTAGAACCTTGAAGAAGGTTTAGAGGACTTTCTTTGACAGAAAGAAAAAAGGCGGGAAAGGTCCCACCGGGCGTGCCAGTCTGAGACACGAAATATTTTCACGTAGGAAAAATAAATGTTCTTTTTGAAAAGAGACATTCCTCTGCATAGAGAGGGTTATTCCGTGGGTGCGCATAGTATCAGACGATTTGGGTTCGGGTGCTGGACCTCTCCCCACTGACCCGAGTCAGTGTTGATTTACATCGGTCTAACGTCCGAACACCTTTGTTTAACTGTCAAAGAAATCCCAAAAGTCTTCTATGGGGGTTCTGATATTGGGGGCAAACTCTCTTGGAGGGCTTACAATGTCCACGCACTCACCACTGACCAACAGAAACGACGACTTAGGGTTTTAACTGAGGCCATGTTTGGGCAAAACCCTAGGATTTGGAAATATGAAGATGATTTGGGGGAAGCCGTAGGCATTTTTGAAGTAGAGGAAGATTTTCTGGACCCTGAGGGCATTTTGGTAATTTTACCAACCCAGAGGTATTTTGATAATTTTCCCAGGTCAGGGGCATTGCTGAAATTTCTAGGCTAGAATGGAAGTAGGACTGGATTCCTGACTTCCCAAGGCATTGAGGCCATTTCTAGAGGGTTTTAAGAGGCTGCTAAGTCATTTTTAGATTGCAGGGGTATTTTGGTAATTTTACCATACCCTAGATCTAGGTTTAAAGTGATACTCGAGTGTGAGATTGAGCTGACAACACTCCTGGACCGAAAGAATGACAAAGGATTTCATAGAAAGTATGCCTCTGTCAATTTGGCTGAAGGAAGGGTATATACACAATTTGGTGAAAGACATGGGTTTCTTATAATTTATCACCAAGGAGGTATATGGAGCATGCTGAATGCTTTTATAATTCCATTGAGTACATGGATTGTCGGCGAGCTGTCGACTGTACAAAACTCCGGGTTAGAGCGGGAGATAGGGACGTAGTCCCAATTATAAAAGATTGCAGGGTATAACTGCAAATTATAGGACTTTGGTCTTTTACGGTCCCGGGGAGGACATTTTTGTAATTCCGCCATTGTAGGGACAGAACCATATGACTTAGTTGTCCAGGGACGTAAAGACTTACAAAACATGGCCCGCTGAGGGGCATAATTACAAACATGGCCCACTGAGGGGCGTAATTGTAAATATACCCCGTAGGGGCATAAGTACAAGACCCGGGGACTTACCCCTCACAGGCCAAGACAAACAGAACAAGTCTTCTCCGGATGCTTCTCGTACGTAGCTGTCCGCGTCTAGATGTCCCTCCTCCACTTGGACCTTTAGGGTCTATTTATAGAAGGCGGGAGGGCCCAGAGGGGTCAAATGAGTGAATTTACCCTGATTCTGTCAAGGTGGGATGGCAAAAAGTCATTTTGACCTCTCTGGATGCCAAAAGGGGCTAAATGACCCCGCTGAGGGTGTCAAAAAAACCGTTTTTTTACTTTGTTTTATTTTTTGAAAAACCCGGACCCGGAGGGTGGGGCGAACCCCGGCGGGGTCGCGCGCCCCCGGGGTGGGCGCGACCCCGCTGGGTCGCGCGACCCCTCGGGTAGGACCCCGGCGGGGTCGCATGACCCCGCGGGACCACCTGGCAGGGTCATGCGACCCCGCGGGTGGGCCACCCGGCGGGGTCGTGCGACCCCGCTGGGTCCCAGCGGGGGGCCGCGGCCTCCTCTTGGCTCGGGAGGGGTCGTTTGACCCCCGGGCATGCTTTTTGGCTCCTGTTCACATCGTTTCGCTCCGTTTTCGTCGTCCCGGGTTGGAGAAGAGTCGTGGGGGAGCTATATATCTCGTGGAGATCGCTCCCTCGCCGCGTGGCAGCGTCGCGTCCAGAAGGAGCATTGTTTGTCTGTCTGGTCGTTCGTTGCCACGTAGGGAGGAACTTTTGCGCCCGCCCGTGCCGTGTGATACTCTTGCTCGGCTACTCTGACCGGTATACGCTTGGATCTTCCTCGCTAACCTTCTTGTCGCGACGTCGACTATAATATTGTCGGGTCGATAGACCCTGAATTACGGAGATACTCCGTAGTACGACAGTGTCGACGCTACGTTGTGCTTCTCGTCGAACGTTGCATAGCAACAATTCCTTAAATTAATTTGAGACAATTTTCGGGTTCAACAGTCTCTGACACGACCAAATTTGGCATATGTTGTTAGCATAGTCAGTCAGTTCATACATGCTCCATGGATGGTACACATGAAAGTTGTGGAATGCATATTGAGGTGCTTAAAGTCATCACGAAAGGGGATTCTCTTCCAGAAAATTGGCTACTTGAACCTTGAAAGGTATGCAGGTTGGATCTCGAGATGACCAGAGGTCAACTTCTGGCTATTGCACCTTTCTAGGAGGTAACTTGGTGTTCGTACGCGGAAGTAACCTGTTGGTGGTTTTTTTTTTCTTGAGCTTCTTTATCTTTCTTTTTTTGTGTGTCCAGGGGAGCGTGCCAGTCTGTTCACACGTGGAATTAACCCGTTTGTGGCTTGTTTTTTTCTTGAGCTTCTTTTTTCTTTCTTTTTTGGTGTCCCCGAGGAGCGTGCCAGTCTGTTTGCACGACACGGGAAAGCTGATTGCATGCATTTGTAGCTGTTTGAGTAGCGTGTGCAGGGTTAATTCTACGAGTTTGGGTGTATCAGACGTGTAAGATTCAGGTGCAAGATTTTTCCCCGCCGACCGTAGTTAGTGTTAATTTACATCGGACGTAATCTGAACACCCTTGTTTAACTGCCGAAAAAGAATGAGTCATTGACCTAGGGGGCCGTGACGTCAGGAGGGGACTGACCTAGACAGCAGTGACTTGAGCAAGGTAGTAGCGATACAGCTTGGATTAAGGAATAAGGTTTGGAGGCCACTCACAGTTTGACTTTGAGGGGGATGTGGGCCCCGGGTTTGCGAGAGTAGGGCTCGAACACAGTTTGGCACTGGCTCAAGGATTGGGTCCAGTTTGGCACTGTGTGAGGGGTTTGGCGGTCCATTCAGTTGATCGGGCGCGGACCGGGTTTGTGACGGGCGACCTCGAGGTTTGTTGTCGACTCAGGGTACTTTGTCAACTCCCCAAAACATTTCATTGATGATCGTCGTACAAGACTTCATATGAGGGTTTATATGCCCAAGTACAAAATTTGTGAAAGTCACGGGACAGTTCAACAATTTCTCGGTCCCCTGGTCTTTTTACAACAACAAGGGTATTTTCGTCATTTTATATGACTTCTTTCGTAGGACTTGTGACTTGGCCAAGCGCCGTTAGAGGAGGGCATTTTTGTAACATACCCTCACCCGGGCGTCAAAGACCAAAGTCAGAGCTCTTTTCCGAGTCTTCGAGTTGTGTGTATGCATATGCTGTTCTTTCTCGTGTTCGTGTTTCAGTCTGTTGGGTTTGTACAATCGTATTGTTTGGTGTGAGGACCCTTGGGGGGGGGGGGGGGTTACTCGAGCTTGGTAGACCCCTGGGGGGTTCTACCCAAGAGTCTACCAGGGGTCTACCCGGATTGGGTAGACCCTTGGGTGGCCCCCTAGAGGGGGGTTCCCAACCCGGGTAGACCCCAGGAGGGTCTACCCTCGTGGCCCCTCGGAGGGGGGTCTGCCCGGTCCCCATCGATCGAGAGAGAGAGAGAGAGAGAGAGAGAGGGGTGGGGGTCCCTATCAAAACCCCATGTTTTTGATTTTTTGGGTGGCTTTTTGGTTTTTTGCCACGTGGAGGAAGAAGATGACTTTCCGAGCTCTCGAGGTCGCTTTGTGCTCCGCTCCTCGTGCCGCTCTGACCGAATCGCCTCTGCTCCACGTGTGAACATTCTGTGAGTATCTCGGGACGCCCTCCGCCTACTTGCTTGTTGCATTAGGCTCTTCTGTACGGTGACGTTTGTCATGGCGGGATGCCCTGGGACCTGGGTTCGACCTGGCATTTGAAGCGCCCTCGGCTTCGTGCCATTTTGTGATTTTTTTGGGATTAATTTCCGTTCCTTGTCTTGTGCCGTTTGCAACGGCGGGATGTCCAAGGACCCGGGTTCGACCAAGCATTTGGAGTGCCCTCAGCATTGTGCCGTTTTGTGTAATTTTTTCGGGATTGATTCTCATTCTTTGTCTTGTGCTGTTTGCAACGGTGGGATGTCTCGGACCCCGTGTTCGACCCGGTTGTCGGAGCGCCCTCGGCTTCATGCCGTTTTGTAATTTCTTCGAGATTGATTCCCGTTCTTTGTCTTGTGCCGTTTGCAACGGCGGGGATGTCCCGGACCCCAGAGTTCGACCCAATTGTCGGAGCGCACTCGGCTTCATGCCATTTTGTAACTTCTTCGGGATTGATTCCCGTTCTTTGTCTTGTGCCGTTTGTAACGGCGGGATGCCTCAAGACCCGGGTTCGACCCGGCATTTGGAGCACCCTCGGCGTTGTGCCATTTTGTATAATTTCTTCGGGATTAATTCCCTTTCTTCATTTTCGATTATCTCAAGAAAATAAACGGGTGCAACACTTGGTTACTTGGAGGAGTAAGAAATAGATAGTGTGTAAGATCAAGAGCAGAGGTTGAGGATCGAGCTATGGCACATGGATTAGCAGAGTTACTGTGGCTGCAACTTTTTTGTCAGACTTGGGATTGCAAGTTAAGCTACCTAGAAACTCTATTGTGATAGCTAAGCAGCAATAAACATTGCAAACAATCCTATCCAGCATGACAGGATCAAAACATATTGAAATTGGCCGACACTTTATTAAGGAAAGATTGGACTCAGGACGTTTACCTTATGTGAAGTCACCAGGGCAAGCTGTAGATGTCTTTACAAAGGCTATGACTGAAGCTTAGTTTAAGTTTGCTCTTAACAAGTTGAGTATGAAAGATATCTATGCTCACCTTGAGAGGGTGTCGGAAAATAGGGGCAGATAAGTAATTTTCTGCTTTTTTGAGTTTTTTTTTGTGTTTTCAGTCCTCTTCTTTAGTCGTCCTCTCTAGTAAGGGCAGTAATGTAATTTTGACATTTGATAATTAATATGAAACAGGGGCAGACTGGTCTGATGGGCAGTTCGACTTCTCTCTTCCTCTCTTCTGTCCACATCGACCCTTTCTATCTTCATGTCCTATTTCTTTCTCCTTTCGAAGAAAACATTATGAAAGAAAATATAAAGGGCAAAAATGGGACTTCTAATACCCTCCATATATTGTTTAACTTTGTAATTACCTTTGAAGATTTTCTTTCCCTTGAGAAAAAAGTTGGGGACTGCATGACCAATTTTATTGGAAATTAATTGGCGTAGTACAGTTAAAGGGAGAGAGGAGAGGTTCCTCTCCCACAAAAGATTACCAAATGCACTAATAGGAGATATTTCTATGATTCTATCTGAGAAGGGAGAAAAAAGTAAATTGCTGCCATCAACAATTCTGTAATTGTATGCATATTAGCAGCTGGAGAAAGTTTTGCAGAAACAAAACTAGTGCCCCACAAGCTTTAGATATTTCATCCATGAGTTGAGCTAGTTACTATGTCCTGCTGGAATAGCACCACAGCCGCACAACCTTGGCCACCATGAAATAAGGAAGTAGCAGAAACAAGAAGACATGGAAGTTTTCACACTGATGGCTACTGATTGTTTGATATTTTGCCAAATTTATTGCCACATTCAGTGAACAGGCAAATATGCATTTATGCACAAATATATCTGTCTTTGAGATCTCAAGGTTTGATCTAAATTTGTTTGTAACAAAAGAAGAACTGAGTTTCTTTTGGGTCCCATATGATGTTGATAGTGAGCATGATGCTGCAGTCAAATAGCAATACTGATTTAAATCAAATAGCTTATTCCATTATTGAGATATATTCTATGTTACTGATGATATGGACCTATACAATACAGGTTGCCAGGGGCTTTATCAGAGGGACATTTGAGGTGCGTCATTTACGGATGATAGGGCAACTGATGAGCAACAAGTTGCCATTTCCAGGTTGCGACCCACAGAAGGGAGATCTTATATCCCAAGTACGAAAGTTACATTGTTTCCAGTCAAGAAATGGAAGACCCGCGGGAAATGAGAACATTCAATACATGGTTCTGTTGTATCGAAGTGTATAGTTCCACCTCATCCTAGGCTACCTTAAGATGGTGGCATTCTCTGAACATCTTAGGTCTGAGGTACCATTTCGGCTTAATTTTGAGGATTAGTGATCCTTGAGGATTGTTGTATCAATCCTTCTGCAATTTTGTTTCTTTCAGTTTAGTTCTTCAGCAGGTCTCTCTGTAAATTATCTTTATTAGGGCTGTCAAGTGGCTCAGCATTATAGCTATAATTTTTTGCTGTATGGCTTAGTGTCAAATGCAATAGACAAGCATTGATCCTGTATTCAGTTATGCTCCAAATAAATGTGCAATCATAGTTGAACGGTTTTTCTTCAGATTTTTTCTTTGTTGCAAGGAACTTTTAATTTATAGTACAGAGAAGTGCCTGCTTGCCATTGCTTGATTTGTTAATTATTTGACTAATTAATCTATTCTCACAAGAGATGCTGGTCTATATTGTTCTGTTCATGGTGGAATGTGGTTCTGACGAAGAGAATGCAAATTATTCTAGCACGAAGCTTGTATGAAAATTGAGACTGGAGTAAATTGTCATGGTGGCCAACAAAGGGGAACTCCTCTAGAAATGAATCCCCAGAAGACGGCCTGAATCAGCCAATCGCCAGCTACATTTCTTATTTTGACGATGCTCAGCTGGACATTGTTTGTGTGATTGGACTAGCACTATCAATCAGCCTTTGTCTACAGAGGATACATCTTAGAAAAGAAGCTAGTTCAGGTTCCTTAAATATGGAACAAGATCTCTCCGGTTGCGTGGCTCGCAATTGCCTGGTCAATAGAGAGGCGCCACTGTCTCCTATGGTCTTGTTGCAAGGAGTTGGGCCATGGTCCTGTAGGCCAGGCAGATTGTGCCACAGTACAGAGGATCTCGTCTCCTTTAGCATCACCTTCCCAGTTCTTGCTTGCACAGGGGACAGCATGCTATGATCTTCAGCCATTGATCAACGCATCTCAGGTGAAACAAATGTGAGCATGGCAACTGCCTCACCTCTTCCTTGTCATCGTACTTGGTTAGGCATATGCAACATTCCTGCGCGCCCAGCAATGCAGCAGTCAGTTTATATCATGAACGCGACGAAAACAGATGCACCGATTATTAGTTGCAAAAGGATTCACTGTCTTGATCCTTTCCCCCTCCCCCCCCCCCCCCAACTTTACATTGACGTAGATCTAACTAGAGCCCAGATTCTGTTGACAATAGTCCCCTAAGTGAACCTTGTTTGTGTCAAAAACAAATTTAGAATTTGTATGGACAAAAAAAAACATTTTAGACGACGGTATGATGCGCTGAAACCGCCGTAATGTTTTGTCATACGTGCACTCCATTTAGAGCTGAGACCCCACCTTGGTTTACACGTGAGACAGATGAAATGCATCCCTCGGTGTACCTCACTTAAATCTCTTTTTTAATTTTTTCAGACTTTTTGCCTTTATAGTAAGTTAAAGACGGATGCTATGGGAAGAGTATTCTTGATTCAAAAGAAGAGTGCCTGTCAATGGTACGATATATGTTGTCTATTCATTTCATAGGAGAATGTATATTACGGGAATAAAATGATAAAAAAATTGGTTAAGATAAAGTTGCATTTCATCTACATTGGGCATTTGTCTCCGTAGATTGTACTAATTTCCCATATTCCCCCCCCCCACACTATAAATATATATATATTTATATACTCATTAAATAATTTAAAAGAATCGGAGATTTTCTTTTTTTTTTTTAGGGGAGACTGGATAATATATTGATGTTACAGCCGCGGGCGCCTGAGGTAGGGTTTCTTTTGAAGTTACTATATATATAAAACCCCCAATGCCCCTGAGAAAGATAGATGTGCCATGGTTTAACCGGGCACCAATGTTTCGTGCCCAAGCTGCCGCCGGAAACAACTTACCAGGTCCTCCTCCGCTTGGTCGGCACCGGAGTCCTTAAATCTCCAGTGGGGCAGCCTCGCCAGCTCGTCGTCGGAGGCGCCCCGGTCCTCCGATCCCACGTTCATGTTGTACCCCAGGACGCTGCTGACGAGCGGCACGCAGCAACACAGCAGCAGGAACAGCAGGAACGGGAAGGAGTAGCCCACGGCATTCCACGCCAGCAGCGCGATGCACAGCGTGAGCAGCACCGGCGCCCGCCCGAAGGACCCCTGCCGGGCGTCGAACACCCACACGTTGCCCATCACGAACCACACCGCGAAGAACAGCTCCAGTAGCGTCCTGCACCTGTTCATCAGGTGTGCACTCCTGCTGCCAAGCCATGGTGGGTCCATGTATCACTCACAACCCAAGAAGCAAAGAGCAAGAGAGGGAAGGAGAGCAAAGATCACAGCTCAAGGTTCAATATGGCACGTTTAGTTCAGGTACCTTGTTTCTTCTTCGCCGCGCCGCAGCTGCTCGACGTCGGAGAAGCCGGAGGCAGCGATATTGACGGCACGAGAATACCTGTACCGCCAGTACAGCACCGGCAAGCTCAGAAGGTTCCCGAGGTTATACCCTGCAAGCCACACCCTGAGCGGCCAAACCGGGTTCTCCTTGTGAGAGGCGGCCATGGCGACCGTGACGGCAGCGATCTGAACCAGCAGGGACGTGAACTCCCAAGCCAACCAGGTCCCCGAGTTGAACGGGTTCGCTGCCGAGTCCGACCTCATCCCGTTCTGGTAGTGGAACACCCGCCTCAGGAAGGTATACCACCTCGCCCGGGACATCCTCGCCACGGCCCTCACCAAGAAGGGCAGCGGCGCCAGCGAGCGTGCCGGGCCGCCTCGGCTGGCCCCGGCCGCGCCTTCCCCGTCCCGGGACATTGCAGGCGGCGGATTAGACGGAGAACAATAGCGGGTGTTCATGTGGGTGCATGAACTGCCAAGAAACCCGAACAGCAGCAGGAGCAGAAGCCTTAGCGTAGTTCTTCTTCTTAGTCAACGACAACAACAGACAGGTTAAGCGAAGAGATTAGCAAGAGAGGCTGTTGCAAGGAGGAAGAAGAACACAAGGAAAACACTAGCTGCCATACCCTAAACGTTAATGGACGGGGTGGCAGGCAGGCATGGGAAGCTAATAAGACCGGGTTGAGGAGGAAGGGAGGTGGGAGTTGGATCGGAGGGCGACCAAGAAGCTAACAGCCCTTTGCTTCCGTAGTAAGGGAGTTTGCAATGGGGATGACATGATCAGAATATCAGACAAACGGTTGGCCAAACGGCCCCTCCCCGCAACTCCCTCTTCCACCCTTGTTGTGTGTTTGTTTTATTTTACTAGGGAAGCTTGGAAAAGGGAGCAAAAAAACGGGGAAATGAAGGGTTTGTAGGAGGTCTGATGAAGGGGAACTCTTGGCTTGCACAGCAGAGAAGTGGTGATGACCCGGGGGCAGGTGGGGTGCATGGCAAGCGTGACATGGAGGGGTGGCCCCAGTTGGGTCGGGAGGAGGAGGAGAGGGCTCACCTGGTTGGTGTTGGTGTTGGTGAAGGGGTTGGGTGGGGCGTCGCAGGCAGGGAGGGCGGCCAACCAGGGGTAGTGTCGTGCGGCCCCACCATGGAGGGGACTCATGGGAGGAGGGTGGGAGAAGGGAATAAGAAACTCCGCAAAAGTGATCTCCCGAGAGCGACGTGATTTTGTGGTGGGGGTTAGAGAGGTTTGGTGGCTAAAAATCGTGTGTTAAAATTTCTGTGAACCGAGTGTCGGCACTCTGTGAGTTCGCCCGCTGTAGTACGGGGTTGGGCCAGATGAGATGCCACATCCCCGTCGTACACATCTTATCCTTGCTGAGATCAAAAGGGTTGTTGGTATATCCTCGGGTCAACCGATGGATCATAGATTGTTAGTAATTGGGCACACCCTAAAGGAGATGAATAGGTGTGTCGATGAAAAATAATAACGTATAAAAATAATCTTAGTAACATAGCAGGAAGTAAATGAGAGTAATGCAAACAAGCACAGGAAACATAAGATTTTTATACTTATTCGGTCAGTCTTCACTGACTTCCCTACGTACAATTCCCCTGCAACAAGTCCGGAGCATTCACTAACCTTTCACAAAAGATTATACTTGTTGTTTTCTAGGGTCAGCTCCCTAGCAGATCTTCACATGATTCAGGGGATCGTATCCCAGTGATTTTTAAGAAACAACAACTTAGTTGATTTTGATTAGGCCTCAGTCAACTAACTAGTCACATCAAGTGACCTAATTTTTCTAAGTGGTTACACACTTGCTAATTTTCAAGAGTTAGTCACCCAACTGATTTACATGATATCAGTAGATCAACCTAGCACTCGCAGTGTTGGTTTATGTTGGGTGCGTCAATAGGATCTAGAGAGGGGGGAGGGTTGAATTGCCTAATTTAAAACTAAATCCGGTCACTCAATGAATTGCGAATTAATGGAACACTAATATTCCCAACAAGATATGCTGAACCGGAAGTAAGCAATCCTTTACAAATGATGATCACAATACACCGAGTAGAGGATGTCTCACGCCAAGGCTGGATGGCACACTTGGTGTGTGTGTGATCAACTCAAGGAATGCATGTGCAGTGCAAGAACATATAAGAATGTGTAAATCTGAAACACTCAAGATCCTGTGAACGGAGATAGGTGACAAGGAACAATCGCACAGGCACACACCACTGCATAGTATGTTTTTAAGGTAGTTTAGTCTGCAAACCCGCAGACCTACGTCCACCCCTCACCAAACCCAGTGAGACTTTTACCACGCTGCAAGTGCAGCAACGGGGACAAGTTCCCTACAAACGCTGATGCACAGCTTGACACGAGGACACAGTCCTCACAAGGACACAGTCCTCACGCTGCTACACGCAGCAACACGGGGACGAACCCCACACACACACACGCTGCTACACGCAGCAACACACGTGGATAAGCCCCATGGGGACGAGCCCCACACACACTGATACATAGCTTGCCATGAGCAAGTAGTCCTCATGAGGACACAGTCCTTACGCTGCTACACGTAGCACCACACGAGGACAAGCCCTAAAAGAAAAATAAAAAATAAGAAATAAAACACGTTGCAAATGCAGCAAACCACAGGGACAACTCCCCACAAACACACACGGTTACACGGTAGTCAAAACCACTTCGGTCTCTAAAACAGATCATCGGACAATAATGCTGTCAAGACAGCACTACACACGGAAGATAGATTCAGAGTTTCAAAAAGAAAACACAAAACAAAATAAGGAAAGCCAAATGTAGCTTCAGAACAAGGTCATGAAGTTGTAATGGCAGATCTGAAGTTTTTCGCTTCAAGCTCAGTCAGCTGTAAGGCTGCTCACTCTCAAGACTCAAGGCTCTCTTCTTTTTCTTCTCAGCACTGGACTGGGTCAGGCCAGGTGCTGGGATACTCCTTCGTTCTTCTTTTCTTTCTCTCAGGTTTTCTTTTGTAAAGCTCAGGAAGACTCTATTCTTTTTCCCGCTCAATTTTGCTCTAGGGCAGTAGCGGGCTTCTCTTCAAGCAGGAGGTCCGTATATATAGAAGGGAAGGATGAAAGGCTTCCATCATTTTCAGATCTGTATTTGATTGGTCAGAATAAAAATAAGGTTCTTTGTCCAAGAACCCTTTTAGATCTGTCCTCTAATTAGACCAGGATAAAAGGAGGATCTTTGTCAGAAACCATTTTCCTGATCTGTCGGTCTGTCAAGTGCTTTGACAGAAGTAAACTGATTTGTCCACTGGAAAAAGGAGGACTCCTTGTCCTTAGACCTTTTCAATTGTCTTCTGATTGGTCCACAAGAAAAATAATTCAAAAAGCTATCCAAGGACCTTTTAGAAGTCAAAGGATAAATCCCAGAGTCAAGAGTGTTGACTTTGAGCAGGTAGTCACGTGAATACTTAAGTTATCACGTGGCTAGTTGACCCTGCTGGTAGACTGCACGAGTTGCGGCCTTAAGGCAATATTAGTCGACTGTCGATCACTGCAATATCTCGAATTCCTATGTACGCCCACAACCACCGCTCTGATACCAGCTGTAACGACCCGAGAATCCGATTATCGGGAAGGCCCGATAACCCGAGACTCGCACCGCCGCCCACGAGCTGGGAGGGCTCGGAAGGGCTAAAAGGAGTGTGGAGGCACAAAGAAATAGGAAATAAAGCAGGACAACCAACAACAACAAGCTGAAAGAAAGAACAACTACAGCAACAACAGAGTCCAGTCCAACAGAAAGTACAGTCTAAAGTAGTAAAGCGTACCACATGCCAAGTGAACACTCGGCCCGGCAAGCTGGCAACTGAGAACCTCCGCTCTGCACCCTCGAACCTCGAGGAAGAACCGCCACACCTGAAAAGCAGGGAATGAGTCTCCAAACAGAGAATCAGCAGGGATCCCGCGGAACCCCAACCGGAAACAACGACGGTACCAGAAAGGAAGGCTACGAGAGCAACTGCAACAGTAGGAACAGTAAACCCGATGGCCGGTCGAAACACGGCACAACAACAACTCCTACTGTACCAGAAACACACCCTGACCTCTCGGTCGAGGCTATCGGACTACACTAGTATCGCTTACCGAAGTAAAAACCCACGGCAACCACGCCGTAGAGGCCTGTCTCCCAAAACACGGCCAACCTGGACACGCTGTCCAAAGTGCAACCCTGACACCTGGTCACGGGTACCGCACGACAAGACGCAACCTCGGTAAAATCAGTAGCACTAGTCTGACGACGCGAAAACCAACACACGCGCCACGGCGAAACAACCGAAACTCAACGGTCGACACGACTGAAACCCGAAGGTCAAAGTCACGGAAACTGACAGTCTGTCACTCCCAACTCGACAGGAGTACCTCCCACTAGAAGCACAGCCGGTAGCGTCCCCTGACGTCTTACACCGTGCCGCAGGTGAACTGCCTGACGTGGTAGCGCCTACCAAAGGCATGAGCACCGAACAAGTAACCACAAACAAGTGGCTAGCTGGGGTCACGCCCGTCGACGTGGGTCCAACCGCCCCCAACCACGTGTGCACACACAGACCGCGCGTCCCTGGTATGGTCCTCTGACCGGTTTTCCCCTCAGCCGGACTCTGGCTGTAAGACGTGGGGCCCGACGGCAACCGGTCCACAAACCGCCTCTAAGGGTAAGCCCGTACACCACTCCCTAGTGCGACCGGTACCGCGTACTGGTAGGCTACGACTAGTGGAGGGTCACTGAAGGAGTAGACTCTCAAGTCACGGAAAAAGACGTCACAACCGGACGGTACGAGGAACGCTCCTCGTACAAATCACCATCGCACGGCGATAGAAGCCGACAACACATCTCCCGGTACCGCTCGGCATGACAAGAGACAAGCCGACACGATCCGTCCCCTTGATCGGTCCATCTCGGGCCGCTCAGGGATGTGCGGTCCCATAAGGGCCGCACAAGGCTTAAACGGCTAGGACGTGACCGTTCTACCCCAGGTCCAACGAGAATATGAACGGCCACCACGGGCCCATTCAACTGATGTGTGGACCATTCACGGCCGCACGTGGGTGATGAACGGTCCGATATTGGCCGTTCTTCTCCCAACGGTAATAAACCTGAACGGTTAGGCCGTAGCCGCACTAGGGAAGAGCGGCTATGGATTAACCGTTCAAGGGTTGTGCAGCCAAGACCTGGCCGCACACCCGGTCAACACATCAGACGACGTACGGCCAACCCCTGGCCGCACGAAGGGTTAGCGGCCAGCTCATAGCCGCTCACCCCGGCGCGCTGTATAACGGTAAAACTCAACCGTCAAAAATCCAGGGTTGGGCGGTCACTATGGGTCCGCACTACAGGATATGCGGTCTCACGATAGACCGCACAAGCCCACTGCGCGCCGAGCCCAGCCAAGGCGCGCCGAGCCGATGAACGGTCCGAACGGCACCGCACAAGAGTTGTGCGGCCACTGGTTCGACCGCACATCGCTCACCGGCGTGAAAACGGCGAACCTCGTCGGAATCACCCAATTCGACCCCATACAAGCCCCACGAAGGGGGAAACGAAAGGAAATCGGCCCCCAATCTCCCCTAGCATGATTCTACGGCCTCAGATCAGCCTAAAACGCAAAGAAATGCCAGATCGGGCGATCACTCCCCAAAACATGGTTTTCCCCAAAATGCCCCAAACGACCCGCTCGGCTCACCACGGCCTATAAAACTCGTGGGAAATGAAGCGCACGAGCTGGGGGTCCATCTCCCTACCTCCACCGAAGATTTCGCGCACCGTGGACGCCGATCCACGAAGAAATGCCTCCGAAACCCCGCCGATGCCTCCACGCCCGCGAACCGGCTTGCCACGCGCCACCGCCTCGTTCCTCGACCCATCCTCGCCGTCCCTCATCCCACGGGCCTCGCCACCTCACCCCCATCCGCCTCCGTCGGCCGTCGGAGAAGAGAGGGAGAGAAGAGAGAGCGTGAGAAGGGAGAGAGTGAGGAAGAGAGAATGAGGGGAAGAGAGAGGGTGGGGGGTTTATATAGAAAAATCTGGAATTTTGGAAAAATCCTGAAAAATAGAAAATCACACCCTCGCGATCCTCAGAACGCACCGATCGCAACGGTACCACTCGCGCCCAAGTGAACGGCCCGGTTCACCCACAACGAGGTTCCGAAAGAATTACCGAAACACACACTGGGAATCGAAAAACACACGCGGAACGCATTCCGGTCTCCGAAATAGCTCCGGACCGCGCCGATCCGAACACGAAAGATGTCCGAAACATCATTTCGGACACAACAGAGCCAGAT
Source organism: Amorphophallus konjac (assembly GCA_022559845.1). Lineage (NCBI taxonomy): Eukaryota > Viridiplantae > Streptophyta > Magnoliopsida > Alismatales > Araceae > Amorphophallus > Amorphophallus konjac. The sequence continues at coordinate 15,884 of JAHNEJ010003273.1, read as the reverse complement.
ACACCAGAAACGCAGATCCGAGACCCGAGAAGAAGGATCCAAAAAATCCGGGACATTACAGCCCTCCCCCCTTAAAAGAATTTCGTCCTCGAAATTCAGGACCTAGCACGAAGTCACAGGGGAAGAACACTGAACCAACTGACAACGCTGTCAGAGCCCCAGCACAAAAAACCTCAATTCTCACGAAAACATCGATCCTGAGGGGCACAGCCAGACTTACAATCACAAACAACACCTCGCTCCACGCGTCGTGCACACCGGCCATCAGAGCAGGCATATACCAGAGGACACAGTTCGACATCACCTCAGACACCACGAAAACCAACATGGCACCACTGCCAGCATCTCGCCCACCGAGGAAACACACCCTCGACACGAGAAACAGCTATCGATCCATCACAAGGTCGGCAGACAAAACACACATCAGCTTCACAACCAGCTGACAAGGCGCACACCCTTCGCAAGGGAACAACCAACACAGAGCCTCCATCGGCTCACGCAGCCATCTCGACAGACCGCAACCAGGACATCGACTCAGCACCAAGAAACACCCCACACATGGCAAGCTGAAAGCCAAACATAACACTGTGCCAACTCTGTCAGAGGACAAACTTCGATAAAGTCCAGATCCCATCCGGAAAGGCACACCACAAAAACCGCCACCCAAGGCCTCGCTGGCACACGGCTCTCGCCACGCTTGAGCCCCGACAACCAGCATCTTCTGTCTGTGAAAAGACCATCCACTGGTCGCTAGATACACGTCAATGGGAAACCTCCACCGACCCAACAAGCACGATCCAACTCACAGCAGGCCATCCGCTGACTCACACATAGACCGATGCCACACCTCAAGCTACACTCCTCTCGGACTCCGCATCCGAGCTCGAACATCGCACCAACTCGACTCTCTCGGGGAGCACGATGAAACCAATGACGAGATCTTGGCGTCTTCAGTCATCACCTCACTCGACTCAGACTTACAGGGGAACCATCCCATGCTGGTCACCAAACCAGGGATAACCATTGCGACACCAACGTCCCGTCAAGGACCACCCTCCGACGCCAATCTCACAAAAAGGCCTCCGCCCAAAGGCGTCACTCTTACGCCTGGTCTCATCAAATCCTTCGATCAATCCAAGTGGACACCTGCCAATCCCGATTCCACCCTTACCACAGAGCCACGGGACACCACCTGAACAGTGCTCACGGCGACCTGGTCGTCGACACCACGACCAAAGCACTCTGGGTCCCCGATCAATTATACGTCTCACCGTCACAATCCGACAAGACCGTAGAACCAACAGACGCTGCTGTGGCCGGTCACACGGTTAGGCTCACCAGCCACTCATAGCCGCCAACCGGGACCCATCGTCTGCCAGAGACCACTTCCTCAAAACACGATCTCAACCGAGGACACGACTGGGAACACAAGTCGGACACCAAGCCACCGACTCTGACCAACACGTCCTCGACCATCGTCAGGCGACATCCTCAACAACTCCATCCGGGTCCAACACCGACGCCTGACACGGCTTCCAACACAGGAATAGGGTACTCATGCAGCGCACTAGCCATCACATTCCCCAACACTTCATCCTTCCAGTGCCAAGAATAATAATACCTCGAGCAACGGCACGGCAACAACACGTTTCACACCGAGGAACCAATCCTCCAATGCTAAATGCAAACTCAGGAATCCGCCCGTAGCAACCAACGCTACGATCCTGAACCAATGGGTCACAAGCCCACCACGGTTCCGCTGCGCACTCTGATCCGCGCGCACAGCCGAGAAAGCGAACACCGCCCAACCCGCACTCGTCCTTCCGGAACAGCGCCAGTACCCTCACATGACAAGGGAATGGGCACGACTTCTCACAGACGACCACCTTGCCAAGACAAGGAGCACGTCTCGCACGAACTTCATGGCATACAAGGCTAACCAATCCGAACACGCAATGCAAGACGATGAACCTTAACCCAACACAATCTCTCCAACCAAAGGGGAGACCAAACGCACTTCCGACCAACGGAAGAACTCCACGCTCGACCTGACCTCGAACCTCACGCATGCTGGAAACAGCACCATCCAGCACCAAGGAAAGCCATCGCTTCCATCAGGTCAGCGCCTCCGACACACTCGGTGAGTGTCACATCGGACCATAATCACAGCATCTCTCGATGCACCACTGCTGTAATTCCTCAAACTGCAACACACCACGCCAAGAGCCGCAATACGAGCCATAACCGACAACCGCCGGCGCTCATCCTCGAGTCCCGAACTCACCGTGGAGCCTTCACATCTCAAGCCAACTCCAGGGTGAACACAACCCATTCACATGCAAGAGCGCAGGAGCAAGACTTACTGGGACACCACAGCCCAATCTTGCCTCGAAATCCGTAGAACAACAGGGACCGCCACGTCATTTCTGACGCCACAGAGCACGACAAGGACACTAGGCTCGACAAAACAGCAGCTCACCGAGAAGATATTCCGCTCTCCCGAGCACACTTCTCGATCAGAACACCTCAGGGGCTGGACAAACCTCAAGCTGGAGTGGCCAAAACCGACAGCAGCTCCCTCAGAGCACGCTCACGGCCACTTAACCACGAACAGTCCTCTCCAGCCACCTAACCACGTTGCAGATGCCTCGAACGCAGCACCGCGAGCTCGCGCCTGCCAGCAACCTCTGCCCAACGTAGCACAACCAGGGCCACCACCGATGAGGGAGAAGGCTCTCGACCTGGATCCTTAGACCCCATGCTGGCACGAAAGCCGCGGACAGCAACCACCTTCTCAGCGCCGCACAGCGCACTCAAGCTCTCGAGCGAGAAACTAGGCGGAAAGCGAACACAAAACCCTAAGCCAGCTGCCGACTGTACTGGACCTTATGAACTCTGATCACTGCAATATCTCGAATTCCTATGTACGCCCACAACCACCGCTCTGATACCAGCTGTAATGACCCGAGAATCCGATTACCGGGAAGGCCCGATAACCCGAGACTCACACCGCCGCCCACGAGCCGGGAGGGCTCAGAAGGGCTAAAAGGAGTGTGGAGGCACAAAGAAATAGGGAAAAAAGCAGGACAACCAACAACAACAAGCTGAAAGAAAGAACAACTACAGCAACAACAGAGTCCAGTCCAACAGAAAGTACAGTCTAAAGCAGTAAAGCGTACCACATGCCAAGTGAACACTCGGCCCGGCAAGCTGGCAACTGAGAACCTCCGCTCCGCACCCTCGAACCTCGAGGAAGAACCGCAACACCTGAAAAGCAAGGAATGAGTCTCCAAACAGAGACTCAGCAGGGATCCAGCGGAACCCCAACCGGAAACAACGGCGGTACCGGAAAGGAAGGCTACGAGAGCAACTGCAACAGCAGGAACAGTAAACCCGATGGCCGGTCGAAACACGGCACTACAACTACTCCTACTGTACCAGAAACACACCCTGACCTCGCGGTCGAGGCTATCGGACTACACTAGTATCGCTTACTGAAGTAAAAACCCACGGCAACCACGCCGTAGAGGCCTGTCTCCCAAAACACGGCCAACCTGGACACGCTGTCCAAAGTGCAACCCTGACACTTGGTCACGAGTACCGCACGACAAGACGCAACCGCGGTAAAACCACTAGCACTAGTCTGACGGCGCGAAAACCAACACACGCGCCACAGCGAAACAACCGAAACTCAACGGTCGACACGACCGAAACCCGAAGGTCAAAGTCACGGAAACTGACAGTCTGTCACTCCCAACTCGACAGGAGTACCTCCCACTAGAAGCACAGCCGGTAGCGTCCCCTGACGTCTTACACCGCGCCGCAGGTGAACTGCCTGACGTGGTAGCGCCTACCAAAGGCACGAACACCGAACAAGTAACCACAAACAAGTGACTAGCTGGGGTCACGCCTGTCGACGTGGGTCCAACCGCCCCCAACCACGTGTGCACACACAGACCGCGCGTCCCTGGTATGGCCCTCTGACCGGTTTTCCCCTCAGTCGGACTCTGGCTGCAAGACGTGGGGCCCGACGGCAACCGATCCACAAACCGCCTCTAAGGGTAAGCCCGTACACCACTCCCTGGTGCGACCGGTACCGCGTACTGGTAGGCTACGACTAGTAGAGGGTCACTGAAGGAGTAGACTCTCAAGTCACGAAAAATGACGTCACAACCGGACGGTACGAGGAACGCTCCTCGTACAAATCACCGTCGCACGGCGATAGAAGCCGACAACACATCTCCCGATACCGCTCGGCATGACAAGAGACAAGCCAACACGATCCGTCCCCTTGATCGGTCCATCTCGGGCCGCTCAGGGATGTGCGGTCCCATAAGGGCCGCACAAGGCTTAAACGGCCAGGACGTGACCATTCTACCCCAGGTCCAACGAGAATATGAACGGCCACCACGGGCCCGTTCAACTGATGTGCGGACCATTCACGGCCGCACGTGGGTGATGAACGGTCCGATATTGGCCGTTCTTCTCCCAACGGTAATAAACCTGAATGGTTAGGCCGTAGCCGCACTAGGGAAGAGCGGCTATGGATTAACCATTCAAGGGTTGTGCGGCCAAGACCTGGCCGCACACCCGGTCAACGCATCAGACGACGTACGGCCAGCCCCTGGCCGCACGAAGGGTTAGCGGCCAGCTCATAGCCGCTCACCCTGGCGCGCTGTATAACGGTAAAACTCAACCGTCAAAAATCCAGGGTTGGGCAGTCGCTATGGGTCCGCACTACAGGATATGCGCTCTCACGATAGACCGCACAAGCCCGCTGCGCGCCGAGCCCAGCCAAGGCGCGCCGAGCCGATGAACGGTCCGAACGGCACCGCACAAGAGTTGTGCGGCCACTGGTTCGACCGCACGTCGCTCACCGGAGCGAAAACGGTGAACCTCGCCGGAATCACCCAATTCGACCCCATACAAGCCCCACGAAGGGGGAAACGAAAGGAAATCGGCCCCCAATCTCCCCTAGCATGATTCTACGGCCTCAGGTCGGCCTAAAACGCAAAGAAACGCCAGATCGGGCGATCACTCCCCAAAACATGGTTTTCCCCAAAACGCCCCAAACGACCCGCTCGGCTCACCACGGCCTACAAAACTCCCGGGAAATGAAGCGCACGAGCTGGGGGTCCATCTCCCTACCTCCACCGAAGATTTCGCGCACCGTGGACGCCGATCCACGAAGAAATGCCTCCGAAACCCCGCCGGTGCCTCCACGCCCGCGAACCGGCTCGCCACGCGCCACCGCCTCGTTCCTCGACCCGTCCTCGCCGTCCCTCGTCCCACGGGCCTCGCCACCTCACCCCCATCCGCCTCCGTTGGCCGTTGGAGAAGAGAGGGAGAGAAGAGAGAGCGTGAGAAGGGAGAGAGTGAGGAAGAGAGAATGAGGGGAAGAGAGAGGGTGGGGGGTTTATATAGAAAAATCCAGAATTTTGGAAAAATCCCGAAAAATAAAAATCACACCCTCGCGATCCTCGGAACGTACCAATCACAACGGTACCACTGGCGCCCAAGTGAACGGCCCGGTTCACCTGCAACGAGGTTCCGAAGGAATTACCGAAATACACACCGGGAATCGGAAAACACACGCGGAACGCATTCCGGTCTCCGAAATAGCTCCAGACCGCGCCGATCCGAACACGAAAGATGTCCGAAACATCATTTCGGACACAACGGAGCCAGATACACCGGAAACGCAGATCCAAGACCCGAGAAGAAGGATCCGAGAAATCCGGGGCATTACATATTTACTGTTGCTTGTGCTGTTGTTGTTGCTATTGCTGCTAGCTACTTTTGTTGTTGTCGTTGTTGCATGCTTCTACTACTGCTGCTGCTGTTGTAGCTGATGTTGTTGGCTATGCTGAAGCTGCTAGTGCGCATGTTGCTGTTGTTGTGGCTGCTATGCTAGCGTTGCTTATGCTGCTGATGTTGCTACTTGAACTTCAGGTGATGAGTCAACTTGAGACTTGCTGGGTCAACTCAATGTGTCATCACATGAGTATTGGTACACTGGCAGAGGCACACGATCAGCTGAGCACACGGTCAGACATTGTAGAAATATCAGTCGACTGACTTCTGATAGGTTGACTGATTTTCCCAAATTCAGTCGACAGATTTTTCTAAGGTCGACTGATTTTTCAAAATTCAGTCGACTGATTGTTCTAAGGTTGACTGATTTTTTTCAAAATTCAATCGACTGCATATCTGTCGACTGATATTTCCTTCATCAGTTAACTAAATGGCGAGCCCGTCATTTCTTCAGCATGCTCACTGCTACGTTGACTGGGATCTTCTGTCTGACGCCTTGGACTTGTCTCAATTGACTTTAAACACAAGGTCTTTGGCCCTTTCTTCATATGTTGGTTGAACTCCGAATCGGCCGACCAAACCCAAGCATTGGTCGACCGGCCAACCGGTTTGGTCTGAAGTCTGTCGACTTGCTCTGCCTAGATTCAAAAAAAATTGTCGACTGAAACTTACTTCAGTCGACTGAATTCTGAAATCTGTCGACTGAATTTTAACTTGGTCGACTGATTTTTTCTTTATCTGTCGACTTGAACTGGTTTGATGGCAACCTGAACTTCACACATTTAGTCAATTTTGGTAAACTGTATAGCATGTGACTTCATGGTATTTGACACCGTTTTTATGACCTTAGCAAGAAAACTCACTAATGAGTCATAGTTGAACATCATCAAAACCCGGGACACAACATTCTCTCCCTTTTTTATGATGGCAACTATGAGTCATTAGGACAACTAAGTTCAACTATGATTAGCTATGAGTCATGAAACTTTCAAATCAGTCAGACCCCCTTAACTTAACTAAACACTCTCTCCCTAACAAAATCTTTCCCCCTTTGACACAAAATTCTCAAGTGAAGACATATATGCTCTCTCCAATGAAGAACCAATTCAAATAATGACTCTCATATTCTCTCCCCCTTTGACATCATCAAAACAGAAGATATAGAGAGAGTATAGCAGAGTGTAGATAGCATGGGGGTGAAATCAGTGAGAATAGTTTGAGGACATTAGAGTGTAGCCAGAAGCAGTCAGTGAGCATCAGAACTCAAAGCAGTGAAAGGCCAGAAGCATCATGTTTCAAAATGGACATGATCAAATTAGGCTAGACATAGGCATGAACAAGTTAGACTCAAATCAGGACTGTTGGCCTAGTTGGCGAGTGGACAAGAAGGGGGGGTTGAATTGTCCCCTAAACGTGATGTAAGATTTTAAAACAAACTAGCAGATTTGACGAGATTGAGGAAAATAAACTAAGCACAAAGAACTCTAGTTCTCTCAATGTCTCCGAGCTCACTCGATTATGTTGGAACAAGATAAGACGCAAGCATGCAACCACAAGACACGGGGATTTTAAGGTGGTTCGGGACCACGGCGAGCTCCCTACGTCCACCCCTCACCAAACCGGTGAGACTTCACTCGCTTCGAGCTGAAGCACACGGAGAAAAATTGTAACGACCCGAGAATCCGATTACCGGGAAGGCCCGATAACCCGAGACTCGTACCGCCGCCCACGAGCCGGGAGGGCTCGGAAGGGCTAAAAGGAGTGTGGAGGCACAAAGAAATAGGAAATAAAGCAGGACAATCCAACAATAACAAGCTGAAAGAAAGAACAACAACAGCTACAACAGAGTCCAGTCCAACAGAAAGTACAGTCTAAAGCAGTAAAGTGTACCACATGTCAAGTGAACACTCGGCCCAGCAAGCTGGCAACTGAGAACCTCCGCTCCGCACCCTCGAACCACGAGGAAGAACCGCTACACCTGAAAAGCAGGGAATGAGTCTCCAAAACAGAGACTCAGCAGGGATCCCGCGGAACCCCAACCGGAAACAACGGCGGTAGCGGAAAGGAAGCTACAACTATAGCAGGAACAGCAAACCGGTGGCCGGTCAAAACTCGGCACTACAGCTACTCCTACTGCAAGAAGGCAGACCTCGATCACACAGTCGAAGCTACCGAACCACGCTAGTACCACCTACCGAAGTAAGAACACACGGCAATCACGCCGTAAAGGCCTGTCCCTCGGACAGAGCCGACCTGGACACGCTGTCCAAGGTGCAACCCCGACCATCCGATCGCGGGTACCGCACAACAAGACGCAACCTCGGTAAACCCCTAGCACAAGTCTCACGGTGCGAAAACCGACACACGTGCCACGGTGAGACGACCGTGCTCAACGGTCAACACGACCGAAAACCCGACGGTCAAAGACACAGAGATTGACAGTCTGTCACTCCGTACTCGACAGGAGTACCACCCACTAGAAGCACAGTCGGTAGCGTCCCCTGACGTCTTACACCGCACCGCAGGTGAACCGCCTGACGTGGTAGGTCCTACCCGAGGCGCGAACACCGTACAAGTAACCACAAACAAGTGACTAGCTGGGGTCACGCCCGTCGACGTGCGTCCACAGTCCCCAACCACGTGTGCACACACAGACCACGCGTCCTAGGTCTGGCCCTCTGACTGGTTTTCCCCCGCAGCCGGACTCTGGCTACGACGAGGGGCCCGACGGAAACCAGTCTAACCGTCCTCAGGGTAAGCCCGTACACCACTCCCTGGTGCAACTAGCACACGCGTACTAGTAGGCTACGACTAGTGGAGGGTCACTGAAGGAGTAGACTCTCAACTCAACAGAAAACAACGTCCGAATCCGACGACGTACGGGGACCACCCCACGTACCGGCCCCGTCGCACGGTGACCACAGTCGGAGAAGAAACGGGACTCACAGTCCACGGCCACGCACGCACCGTGCGTGAGAGTCGAGAAAACCCAAGTGACGCGAAGTCACTAGACTCTGGACAGTCCTCTAGACACACTACACCCAACGGTCCTTGAGTCACAAGACTCGGGGTCAAGACCGTTGTACGCAACAGCACAAGGCCGTCAATCTAGTCCAATCTCTAGGTCTAAAACCACGGTAGCACGAGTACCGAGATAACATACGAGCTGCCAAGACCATTCCCTTGGGAAGGGAACGCAAAGGACTAAGGCCACCCACACGGGCCACACGGAAAACATAGAAGCACGATTCCCAAGGCAGCACACAAGCCGCCACGACGATTTCCCATCTTGAAGCAAGCGGGAAACCTCCAGCCCCAGGCCGGATAACTGGACTCGCAGTCCAAGACCAACCACGTGGCCCACATGGGAATCGCCTTCCAAAGAAACTCACGGCATGCGGGGGACACCCCACCGCACACACACCGATACACGGTGACTCGATCGAGCGTAACACGAAGGCCCAGCACGCGAGAAGTCACCCGGACTCTCAACCCTACGGGCACGCTAAACGAGATAACACGGTCCTCCAGACACCCTCAAAACACGAACACAGAAACCCACGGGTGTCAGGGACACTCACAAGACCGCAGGTCGACCACTGGGTCCCAACCGGGTCGACTAGGGATCCACACATTATGGGGCAAGGCGGAGAACACAAAAACTCACCTCGGAACGACACAAAGCCTGACGGTCTAACCCTAGACCGTCACAGGGTTGTAACGGTCTAGGCGAGACCGTCACATCCACCTGGCGGCCTAACGCAGGCCGTTACACGGCCCGAAGAAACACAGGATGTAACGCGCCTGGCCCAGCGCGTTACACGAATGTAACGCGCTTGCCCTGGTGCGTTACACGCCTCACGCTCTCAGCGTGAAAGCAGGATGTAACGCGCTTGCCCCAACGCGTTACACGAATGTAGCGCGTCTGGCCTGGCGCGTCACACACGCTGCCCTCCTCAACGGATAAAACAGCTCTGACGGCCCACCCTGGGCGCGTTACAAGCATGTAACGGTCCAGAGGGCACCGTCACACCCCCAGCCCTCAGCTGGGTAACAGGGAATGTGACGCACCCACCCTGGGGCGTCACAAGGCTGTGACGCGCCAGCCCTGGTGCGTCACACGCCTGACCCGAAAACCAACGGAAGAGACTCTAACGGTCTAGCCCTGGTGCGTCACAGCACCTGGCGGTCTATCGTGGGACCGTCACACCCACAGACCACCAAAGGCCAACAGAAGGGGAATGTAACGGCCCTGCCCAGGCGCGTTACACCAAGTGACGGCCACTGGAAGGACCGTCACTTCCTTCCGAGAACGCTACGGCGGGAAACGACCCAAAACTCGTCCCACGCCCCCATACCTCCACAGGAGAGGGGGAAAACAAGGGGGAAGCTCCCCAGAAGCCCCTAGCATGCATCTACGGCCTCGGATCGGCCTAAAACGCACTGAAACGAGAGATCGGCCCACAAGCCCTAAAACATGGGTTTTGCCCAAAAACCCCGATTCCACCCGCTCGGCTCACCACGGCCTACGAAACTCGCGGAAAAGGAAGTGCACGAGCTGGGGAACCATCACCCTACCTCCACCGAAGATTTCGCGCCCCGAGCTCACCGATCCGCGAAGAAACGCCGTGAAACCCTCGTCGGCTCGCGACCGCGCCACGAGCTCCCACGCGCCTCCACCGCCTCGATCCTCACCCATCCTCGCCCGCGTCCTCACCCGCGCCGCCTCCGCCTCGCCCCCGCCTCGCTCCGTCGGCCGCAGGAGAAGAGAGGGGAGAAAGAGAGAATGAGAGGGGGAGAGAGGAAAGGGTTAGTATATATAGGAAAACCTAAAAATTCGATAAATTCAGAAAATTACGAAAAATTACCTCCGCGATCCTCGGAAGGAACACAACGCAGTGGTACTGTCCCGGAGTCGTAGAACGCCACGGTTCGCCCTGCAAAGAGTTCCGAAGGCACATCAGGGAAAAACACGTGTAAAGCACAAAATACACTCCGAGACCCACTAAAATGATCCGAAAATATCCGAAAAATCCGGGGCATTACAGCCCTCCCCCCTTAAAGGAATTTCGTCCTCGAAATTCAGGACCTAGCACGACGTCCTAGGGGAAGAACACTGAACCAACTGACACGCTGTCAGGGCCCCAGCACAGAAAACCTCGATTCTCACGAAAACACGGATCCTGAGGAACACAGCCAGACTCACAATCACACACAACACCTCGCTCCTCGCGCCGAGCACACCGGCCAACAGAGCAGGCATATACCAAGGGACACAGTCCGGCATCACCTCAGACAACGCGAGAATCCACCATGGCGCCGCAGCCACGATCTCGCTCACCGAAGAATCACAACCCTCGATACGAGCAACAGCTACCGATTCATCCAATGGTCGGTAGACAAATCGCACATCAGCTCCGCAGCCAGCTGACAGGTCGCACACCCTCCTCAAGGGAGCAACCAATAAAGAGCCTCCACCAGCTCAAGCAGTCCTCTCCGCAGACCGCAACCAGAACATCGGCTCAGCACCAAGAAAACACCTCACACATGGCAAGCCGAAAGCCGGACGTAACACTGTGCCAACTCTTGTCAGAAGACAAACTTTGACAAAGCCCAGATCCCATCCGGAAAGGCACATCACAGAAACGACCACCAAAGGTCTCGCTGGCACACGGCTCTCGCCACGCTCGAGCCCCAACAACCAGCATCTTTTGTCTCTGAAAAGACCATCCACTGGTCACCAACTGCTCGCTCAGCTTCTTCCTTCTTTCCTGGTCCTCGACCGGGTCCAAAGGAATCATTCCAAACCTCAGCAAGCCATCCGTCGACTCACACACAGACTGATGCCGCATCTCGAGCTGCACTTCTCTCGGACACCGCATCCGAGCTCGAACATCGCTCCAACTCGACCCTCTCGGGGAGCACGACGAAACCAAATGACGGATCCTGGTGTCTTCAGTCATCACCTCACTGGACTCAGACTCACAGGGAAACCATCTCATGCTGGTCACCAACCAGGGATAACCATTGCGACACCAACGTCCTATCAAGGACCCCAAAGCAACAAACATCTCACCGCCACGATCTGACAAGACCGTAGAACCAACAGGAACCCACGGCCTGCCAGAGACCACTTCCTCAAAGCACGATCTCAAGCGAGGACACGATTGGGAACACAAGTCGGACACCAAGCCACCGACTTCGACCATCACGTCCTCGACCTCCGTCAGGCGACATTCTCAACAACCTCATCCAGGTCCAACACCGACGCCTGACACGGCTTCCATCACAGGAACAGGGTACTCATGCGGTGCACTAGCCAACACATTCCCCAACACTCCACCCTGCCAGTGCCAACAACCACAAAACCTCGAGCAACGGCACGGCAACAACACGTTTCTCACCAAGGAACCAATCCTCCGATGCTGAACGCGAACTCAGGAATCCACCCGTAGCAACCAACGCTACGATCCTGAACTAGTGGGTCACAAGCCCACCACGCTTCCGCTGCGTACTCAGATCCGCGCACACAGCCGAGAAAGCAAACGCCGCCCAACCAGCGCTCGTCCTTTCGGAACAGCGCCAGCACCCTTACACGACAAGGGAACGGGCACAACTTCTCACAGGCAACCGCCTTGCCAAGATAAGGAGCACGTCTCGCACGGATTTCATGGCACACAAGGCTAACCAATCCGAACACAATGCAAGACGACGAACCTTAGCCCAACACAATCTCTCCAACCAAGGAGAAACCAGCACACTTCCGACCAACGGAAGAACTCCACGCTCGACCTGACCTCAAACCTCGCGCATGCTCGAAACAGCACCATCCAGCACCAAGGAAAACCATCACTTCCATCAGGTCAGCGCCTCCGACACACTCGACGAGTGTCACGTCGGACCACAATCACAGCATCTCTCGACGCACCACCGCTACAATTCCTCGAACTGCAACACGGCATGCCAAGAGCCGCAACACGAGCCATAACGACAACCGCCGACGCTCATCCTCGAGTCCCGAACTCGCCATGGAGCCTTCACATCTCAAGCCAACTCCAGAGCGAACATAACCCATCCACTGACATAAGCGCAGGAGCAAAGACTTAACGGGACATCTCTGCCAAATCCTGCCTCGAAATCAGCAGAACGATCAGGACCGACACGTCATTTTTGACGCCACAGAGCGCGACAAGAACATCAGGCTCGACGAAACAGCAGCTCACTGAGAAGACATTCCGCTCACCGGAGCACACTTCTCGATCAGAACGCCTCAGGAGCTGGACAAACCTCAAGCTGGAGTGACCAAAAATCGACAGCAGCTCCCTCAGAGCACGCTCACGGCCACTTAACCAAGAACAGTCCGCACCAGACACCTGACCACACTGCAGGTTCCTCGAACGCAGCACCGCGAGCTCACGCCTGCCAGCAACCTCTGCCCAACGTAGCACAACCAGGGCCACCACCGATGAGGGAGAAGGCTCTCGACCTCGATCCTTAGACCCCATGCTGGCACGAAAGCCGCGGACAGCAACCACCTTCACAGCGCCGCACAGCGCACTCAAGCTCTCAAGCGAGAAACAAGGCGGAAAGCGAACACAAAACCCTAAGCCAGCTGTCGACTGTACTGGACCTTACGGACTCTGATCACTGCAACATCTCGAATTCCTATGTACGTCCACAACCACCGCTCTGATACCAGCTGTAACGACCCGAGAATCCGATTACCGGGAAGGCCCGATAACCCGAGACTCGTACCGCCGCCCACGAGCCGGGAGGGCTCGGAAGGGCTAAAAGGAGTGTGGAGGCACAAAGAAATAGGAAATAAAGCAGGACAATCCAACAATAACAAGCTGAAAGAAAGAACAACAACAGCTACAACAGAGTCCAGTCCAACAGAAAGTACAGTCTAAAGCAGTAAAGCGTACCACATGCCAAGTGAACACTCGGCCCGGCAAGCTGGCAACTGAGAACATTCGCTCCGCACCCTCGAACCACGAGGAAGAACCGCTACACCTGAAAAGCAGGGAATGAGTCTCCAAAACAGAGACTCAGCAGGGATCCCGCGGAACCCCAACCGGAAACAACGGCGGTAGCGGAAAGGAAGCTACAACTACAGCAGGAACAGCAAACCGGTGGCCGGTCAAAACTCGGCACTACAGCTACTCCTACTGCAAGAAGGCAGACCTCGATCACACAGTCGAAGCTACCGAACCACGCTAGTACCACCTACCGAAGTAAGAACACACGGCAATCACGCCGTAAAGGCCTGTCCCTCGGACAGAGCCGACCTGGACACGCTGTCCAAGGTGCAACCCCGACCATCCGATCGCGGGTACCGCACAACAAGACGCAACCTCGGTAAACCCCTAGCACAAGTCTCACGGTGCGAAAACTGACACACGTGCCACGGTGAGACGACCGTGCTCAACGGTCAACACGACCGAAAACCCGACGGTCAAAGACACAGAGATTGACAGTCTGTCACTCCGTACTCGACAGGAGTACCACCCACTAGAAGCACAGCCGGTAGCGTCCCCTGACGTCTTACACCGCACCGCAGGTGAACCGCCTGACGTGGTAGGTCCTACCCGAGGCGCGAACACCGTACAAGTAACCACAAACAAGTGACTAGCTGGGGTCACGCCCGTCGACGTGCGTCCACAGTCCCCAACCACGTGTGCACACACAGACCACGCGTCCTAGGTCTGGCCCTCTGACTGGTTTTCCCCCGCAGCCGGACTCTGGCTACGACGAGGGGCCCGACGGAAACCAGTCTAACCATCCTCAGGGTAAGCCCGTACACCACTCCCTGGTGCAACTAGCACACGCGTACTAGTAGGCTACGACTAGTGGAGGGTCACTGAAGGAGTAGACTCTCAACTCAACGGAAAACAACGTCTGAATCCGACGACGTACGGGGACCACCCCACGTACCGGCCCCGTCGCACGGTGACCACAGTCGGAGAAGAAATGGGACTCACAGTCCACGGCCACGCACGCACCGTGCGCGAGAGTCGAGAAAACCCAAGTGATGCTAAGTCACTAGACTCTGGACAGTCCTCTAGACACACTACACCCAACGGTCCTTGAGTCACAAGACTCGGGGTCAAGACCGTTGTACGCAACAGCACAAGGCCGTCAATCTAGTCCAATCTCTAGGTCTAAAACCACGGTAGCACGAGTACCGAGACAACACACGAGCTGCCAAGACCATTCCCTTGGGAAGGGAACGCAAAGGACTAAGGCCACCCACACGGGCCACACGGAAAACATAGAAGCACGATTCCCAAGGTAGCACACAAGCCGCCACGACGATTTCCCATCTTGAAGCAAGCGGGAAACCTCCAGCCCCAGGCCGGATAACTGGACTCGCAGTCCAAGACCAACCACGTGGCCCACATGGGAATCGCCTTCCAAAGAAACTCACGGCATGCGGGGGACACCCCACCGCACACACACCGATACACGGTGACTCGATCGAGCGTAACACGAAGGCCCAACACGCGAGAAGTCACCCGGACTCTCAACCCTACAGGCACGCTAAACGAGATAACACGGTCCTCCAGACACCCTCAAAACACGGACACAGAAACCCACGGGTGTCAGGGACACTCACAAGACCGCAGGTCGACCACTGGGTCCCAACCGGGTCGACTAGGGATCCACACATTGCGGGGCAAGGCGGAGAACACAAAAACTCGCCTCGGAACGACACAAAGCCTGACGGTCTAACCCTAGACCGTCACAGGGTTGTAACGGTCTAGGCGAGACCGTCACATCCACCTGGCGGCCTAACGCAGGCCGTTACACGGCCCGAAGAAACACAGGATGTAACGCGCCTGGCCCAGCGCGTTACACGAATGTAACGCGCTTGCCCTGGTGCGTTACACGCCTCACGCTCTCAGCGTGAAAGCAGGATGTAACGCGCTTGCCCCAACGCGTTACACGAATGTAGCGCGTCTGGCCTGGCGCGTCACACACGCTGCCCTCCTCAACGGATAAAACAGCTCTGACGGCCCACCCTGGGCGCGTTACAAGCATGTAACGGTCCAGAGGGCACCGTCACACCC
>JAHNEJ010003272.1:0-58018 GCA_022559845.1 Amorphophallus konjac | reverse complement strand
CACACGCATCAGATAAATTCATGAGAAGTATTTTAAGGTATCTTAACTTTTACAAAACACCCTCACATTTTTCCAAGTTTCATATGGTGTTGAGCCATTTAGAATGAATTCCATACAGCAAGAAGTTATAAGAATCTATCCCCATAAATTCTCAGACATCACAAACTCTATCAACCGATTTGAATGATTTGGATAGTTTGACATCAATACAATTTTTGTATCTTTTATAATGTTAAATGACCTAGTTGTCTATCTTTTGGAAACTGGCTGAGATAACATGCCCTACAAATAGTCTAAAAAGAATAAAAATAGTTTTTTTTGACAACACTGCATGTTGTGCCGTAGGTGGAACTCTTCCTTAAAATAATTTCAGATATAGGGTACGAGGTTGATCATTTTGTGGGCCATTTTATTCTACTAGTTCATATACATAATTATTCACACACTTGTGTATAAATATGTATCTATAAACATGTCTATTTGATTTGTAGTATCTCTGGCAATTTTTTAGATTTTTTAGAAATTTAAATAGATTTATTTAAGTATTTAATAGGCTTAAAGACTTAAAGGGGTTAAATAATGAAGTAATAAGTTAAAAGCCTTTGGTTAAAAGCCTAACTATTAACTAGACAATTAAGCCCACTTAAAAGGGGTCTTAAAACCTAATTCTAAGTCTTTTGGCCCAAGCCCAAAACCTAGAGATGTAATAGGGATAAGTTCCCTAATCAAAATAGGGAAAATAGGGAAATTAGAAGTGGAGTTTGAATAAAACTAAATTTTTGGAAAAGTCGAACAGGTCGCGGTCTATCGCAAAACCGCGATTTGATGATAGCGGTCGAGGCTCAACCGCGATCTGGTTTCGAAAATGGCAAGTGGATAATCACGAAAAATTCGGATTTATATTCACAATTTGGCCAGATTTTGATGTGATCTAGAAGGGAAACTTACATAGGACTCTTAGGAGATCGACTTGATACCCAATAAGATTCCTATCTTGAATTAAAACCCTAACCCTAGACCGTTCCCTATAAATAGGGCCCAGATCGTCCGACGCAAACCCTAGGTTTTGGATCGCACGGGACGAAGGTAAAAAGTCGTCGTCTCAAGTTCTTCTTTTAGAACTTATTGTTCTCCTTCATATCTTCTAACATCCCTCAAATTTTCATGTTAGGAGGACGATCAACCAAGGAGATAGAGAGCGCGGAAGTAGCTAGTTCCACGCAGAACGCGCAGGAATAAGGGATCCCTTCCGGCGATCAATTCAAAGTCTAGGATCAACCCCAGAGGTAGGTTGTCACATCCTCAGATTAAACATGATGCTAAGAATAAAAGCCCTCTATCCTTTCTTGTTTTCATGCTTCATGCACGTTGTATTTTCAATTTTTCCATGATCACACATTAGGTTTCTAGTTCATGCTATCCATGCAAAATTAATGGAAAAGATAATAACCTTAGTTGATTACATGCTTTCTCATGTGTTATTTACGTGCTAGCAAGAATTTTCGTTCAGTTTCCTACATGTTTCATTTATATTTGCCATAGAAAAAGGGCCCTGCAAGGTCGGATCTATTTTTGTCTGACGGTAGGAATATCACGGTCCTACAGGAGCCGCGTCTTGAAATAGCAGTCGCCCGACCAATCGCATCCTCCCAAAAGGTGGCAGCAAGGGAACCACGTCTGTCTACTGTTCACGCCAAACAATACCAGACCAAGTTGCTTGATTTCCTGCTATAAATAGTGGTATCTATGATATATTTCGTTGTGTTTATGTTTCTACCATATGATGTTTTAAAGGGTTTTTGGTTTATGCCATATCATGTTTTAAAAATGTTATTTTCATCGTATGCAAATTTCACATTGAAAACCCTATAGTTTTGTACTAAAGGGACCTTCATTCTTTCTATGTTTTGACACATTTACTCTCTTTTTCTTTCACCATTACTTGTACATAGCCCGTACTCCGGTACATTTGCTATCAGTCAATTGCACTTGATAAGAACACTCTCTTAGATTTGAACGCCTCTCTGTTGGATATTCCTTCTGTCGGACTAGGTATTCTTATTTCAAGACCTCTGTAAGTCTCCGTAAGCCTGGAATTCCCACTAGGACGTCGAGCCAGTTATACCCTAAAAACCCAAAGCTAGATGAACACTTCATGATGTTGAGTTATGATTTTGATGATTGTTGTGATTGTTAAGTTATGATTTTGATGATAACTAAACTTAATGTGTGATTAAGTTATGATAACTAAACTTATGGTTGATTACACATGTTCTTGCTGACTGTGTACACTAATGTTGTTATTTAAATATGATTGAGTTGGTTTTACAAGAGTCAAGAGGTTTCATAATCTCTTTAATGTGAACAAAACTCCTTAATGTGAACAAGCGTAGTATTAACCTTGACTATCTTGCTTACAGGATCAAACTTATAATCTCATGACAGTCGCCCGGTAAACCAAACGTGTGGATAAGCACCTTGCTTCTCTACCATTCAATACAGGTGGTATATGTCATTTATGGTCAAGAACCATCGGTAAGATTCTTACCTTGTCATAGCCATCAATCTCACCATGGGTATTCCATATACCTCTCATTTCTAAACTTCATTCATGGTAATTGAGGCCACAATGATTGATAACTTGGATTGATAACTTGCAAGTTCATTCTTCAAATGCATTAGCTCTTCATTCTAATCATGGTCAAATGCTCAAACGGTCTAGACGTTTCTAATGCATAAACCAAGTAAAATCCAACCCCAAAATGCATGAAACAAACATCTACTTAAAGCCATTATTATTTGGATGTATTTCATTGGGCTAACACTTCAATTTTGCAGGACTGGGTCATTCCGGTCGACCAAGACCATAGGGTCGGTCGACCAGAATTGCCAGAACCGAAAAAACTCATGACTGCAGAACTAGCGGTCGACCGCCCCAGAAGGACCGGTCGACCGGCCAGTGTCCGGTCGACCGACCCCATACTACTGGTCGACCGGTTTCTCCAAAGCCGAAAGATCATGTATCTGAAACTTTCCGGTCGACCGACCACCAACTTCCAGTCGACCGGCAATCCCGATGCAGTAATATTTGACTTCGTTTTCCACCTCGTGGGTAGCCCCTCTTCTTGGATTTGTTTAATCCTAAAGTCACCCAATCTCCCATGATTTGTGGGTCTGGTCTGGAGGGTGTCTATGGACTATTCAAAAGATATAAAACCAACACAAGAGGGTTAGAAACCTTAATGCATCAAGAGAGTTCTAAAGGGGGAGAGGCTATCTAAGGGAGAGAAGAGGTACTGTAGCCGTGAACAGTATTCCGTGCAGCAAGTGTTCTTCATCCATTCTCAACCCATTGAAGGCATATCTGAAGCCAACCTTCTCCAAGGAAGAGTAGAGCCAAGCAAGCAAGCAAGGATTCTAAGAAGAGTGCCTAAGGAAGAAAGGATAGAAGCCAAGCAAGCAAGAAAGGAGAAAAGCTAAGCAAGCACGGATTGAAACTTCGGTCAAGTGAAGATTGAAGATACGTTCAAGATCCGCAACATGCATTCAAGGGGAACCCAAAATAGGAGTTTTCTAAACTAAACCTCATCGTCTTTATGCTTTGGGTGTTGTATTTGTGTTCGTCATAAACTAAAGAACTTGTGTGTGTGTGGATCGTTGTTGGATCCGTGGTCGTGTGTGTGTGTGTCGTATTTGATTCGTGTGTGTGCATGGATCTTCCTAGATCTGCGTTTGTGTGTGTGTGGGTCTATTTAGATCCGTTCTATCTCGTGTGTGTGGATTGCTACACTTGTGGCAGCGGGTGTTTGTGTTGGTGATCCGGTTGTCGGATCGTGTTGGAGACTTCGTCTCCGTGTGTGTGTGTGTGTGTGTGTGTGTGTGTGTGTGTGTGTGTGTGTGTGTGTGTGTGTGTGTGTGTGTGTGTGTGTGTGTGTGTGTGTGTGTGAGCGTCGTCCTGCATGTGTGGTTGGAGTGTCATCTCCGTTTGGGGATTTATCTCCGAGTGAAGCCTCACCGGGTTTGGTGAGGGGTGGACGTAGGATTGCCGTCATTACATCCGAACCACCTTAAAAACCGTTGTGTATTGTGGTTTGTTTTG
Source organism: Amorphophallus konjac (assembly GCA_022559845.1). Classification (NCBI taxonomy): domain Eukaryota; kingdom Viridiplantae; phylum Streptophyta; class Magnoliopsida; order Alismatales; family Araceae; genus Amorphophallus; species Amorphophallus konjac. The sequence goes on along the minus strand of JAHNEJ010003272.1, from coordinate 53,919 downwards.
TGTGGTTTGGTCCATTTCCTCTACCTCCATTCTACGTGAGTGTTAGTGTACTTTGTTGTTCAGGTTTTATTCTTGTTCATCTTGCATAATCTATCTCATCATTAAATATATTTTGATAAATCCAACTTGTGATTGAATAGATTTGAATCTCTTAAGTAGTGTTTTATCACATATTTCAAAAATGTCAAAAGTTTTCTTAAAATTTGTAAACACCCAATTCACCCCCCTCTTGGGTGTCATTGGTCGCCGGACTTCAATTGGTATCAAAGCCAAGGCTATATTCTTCATAGATCTAACGATCTAGAGAGATCCAGATCAATGACTACCAATATGTACACCTTGAATTCTCCACCGGTGTTTGATGGTTACAATTTTGATTTATGGTTAGGTAAAATGTGTAGTCTTGTCAACTCATATGACCCTAAGCTATGGAAGCTTGTTTCATATGGCCCTTATGAGTTGGCTAAGGATAAAAATTTCTGGACTGAAAATTAAAAGCTTGAACATGATCAAAATTGCTTGGTTTTAAAGTTGCTTACTGTTACAATTGATTCTAATCACTTTTCATTTGTCTCTCATTGCAGATCTGCAAAGGATATTGTGGATGGCTTAGCCAACTTCAAGGAAGAGCATAAAGACAGATGTCTTGTGGCAAGAACGAGTGGTCAAGGAAGTGATCAGCAAAGTGGATCAAGCTCAAAGATAAATTCTAATTCTGATAATGAAGAAGAATTTAACTTTGAAGACTTGTTGATTGCATATGATGATCTTGCTGATAAATATAAGAAGGTAAAATCTGAAAATAAAAAATTGAAAAAGAATGCCGAACAAAATAATTGTAATTCCTCTTGTAAAAAATGCTCACATCTAGAGGAATTGATTGAGGCTCATGTGCTCGACATTGAATTTCACAAAGATCAAGTTTTCTCCTTAAGAAATGAAAACAAGGAGATGACTGCTAAGCTAAATTCAATGGCCGATGATCAAATCTTGATAAATGAACTGATTCATGATGAAAAGCTTGTTAAAGAAAATGAGAAACTGAAGAAATTGAACAAAGCTATTTCTGAAAGATTGTTGGTTTTAGAAAAGAAAAATATGTGGTTTTGGATGAGAGTAAAGATGTGAATGAACTAAGACAAGAAGTCGAATGTCTTAGGAAAACCAATGACATCTTAAATGCCAGTCTTACCTCCTGCGAAGAAGAACTCACTAACACCCAATTGCACATCACATCTCTAGAAACTGAAATCCAAGACTTGCATAATTCATTATCTAGATTTGTGGATGGTCAAAACAACCTGGATAAACTGTTGGGCATGAAAGTGATTTTTCAAAGGGAAGGGTTGGGGTTCAATCCTGTGAACAAAAAGAAATTTGAAAGCAAGTTACACACTTCATTTGTTCACAGTACATGTACACCTAGCACCTCTAAATCTAACTCCCAGCAATCCATTGTGCCAAGAATTCAAGCAAATCTGAAAAAGAGTGTGGATGCCCAGAATGTACATGCTAAAACCATTCATGTGAAACCCCATGCATCTAAGAAAAGAAATATTTCTTATCTCTATTGTGAAAAACTTGGACACATGTTGCACAATTGTTTCATTATGAAAAATGATGATTTGAGAGCATGTAGAAATCAAGCTATTTTGAATAATGTAAAGTAATCATTTACCACAAAACCGTTCATGCATTGCAATCACTGTGGTAAAAGAGGTCATACAATTTCATATTGTTGGCTACTAATGAAGAAAAAGAGTTCTCATTCAACACATCATGCTCATACATACAAGATGGTCAAGCAAAATAAGAAGAGTGAATGTGATGTCACATGTTTCAAATGATTTTCATGATTTTAAGTTCTTGAAGTCATGTTGTCGTTACTGTGGTAAATTTGGGCATAACATACATGAGTGCTTTCTAAAGGAAAATGATGATTTGAATGTTGTTAAGAAGTGGAAGCCACGTGCCCAAGATGCTACTAACCCACAAGGGCCCAAGATGGTTTGGGTACCTAAGAATGTAAAATGAGAAATCTGCTTTGCAGGTGTGCCTTGAGAATAAGAAGCATGAAATTTATATTCGGTCAAGAAGGTAAGGCACACGGGCCAAGCGGGGTAAGTCAGGTCAAAAGAAAAATCAAAAACTGAATTTGATTTCTCAGGTGATATCCCTCTTACTCTCTCCATTAAAGGTATTGTGTCTTGTTTTGCCTTGTGGTGAATCTTGTGATAATGCATATGCTGTATATGAGTTGCATTCATGGCAGTTACTTGCATGTTTGTGTATATACCACTTGTCATATAGCATCTTGTTACATGAGAGTTTGAAAATCCTCCCAATCATGATTTCGCTACATACGCTGAGTTTGCATACACTTTCACGTTCTGCCATGCAAAAGTTGAACTTTGTGAATTCATGTCATAATGCATATCAATCCTCCTACCTTCATCATCCTTGACTACATAGTATATCAAATGGTGACAGGTGGAAGGGCAGGTTACGCCTGTCTGAAAGCTATCACTACGCGTGAGGTGATCTTCGGATCTAAGTTCTCCGCCCGGTACTATGAGTCAATTAGTTACAGGCTGCACATAGCATTAGGATGTTAATGAACATCTTACATGTATGCACACACTAAGATGGAGCAACCACATTCGTCATATGGGCTTAGTGTTTAGGTTCACATCTGAGTCATGCATCATGACGAGACCTTTCCAAAGGGATGCCGGTTGTTAAGGGAATTTGTCATGACATTGTTAATGAATTTGAATCGAAATTGACAAATCAAATCTTTTTATCCTTGGATGCATATTTCACTTCCAAAATCTAAATGAAGTGGGCTAGTCATGGCCAAGTTTGAGTCAATGGAAGGAATACCTTGTAAGGATGAAAAAGTGATGAGAACCTTCTCAAATTGCCATCAGGAGATGGGATACCAGAACTTGAACAACCTCCAGGATAGACTCAAGTACAAGTTGGTGAAGGTCTTGTACGTGCTGAAGCAAGTATCCAAGGTATGGTGGAAGACTTGGAAGATGATGGATGCTCAAGGCACAAGTATTGAAAATTAACTTCTGAACTTTGTTTGAAAAATCCATATTTGTTTTAACCATATCCCCATCAATGAAAATAAAAAAAATATAGTTTTTGTTATTAGAATGCATTGCATCTCTCATGAATCACCATTGCATGACTGCATTTCATGAATCTGAAAATTCATCTATTTATTTATCATTGCATGACTACATGGTATATCAAATGGTGACTTGAGGAAGGGCAAGTCATTCTTGTCTGGAGCCTATCACCATGCGTGAGAATGTGCCTCCGCCCGGTACCATGAGTCACATGTTCATTTAGTCATAGGTTGCATGACTTTCAAAACATAAATTGTGTAAATTATGCACAATAGAAAGGGGGAGCTTGTTTTTGAATGAATGATTTTGAATTGTAAATTGAACTCATCCTTGTAGACATGCATCTCATATTAATTACCATATCTGAGTTGGTCATGATATTGTTGTGTGAGTTTCTGGACTTCAATTTTTGAGAATAACAATGAACTGCTAATCTCTTTTAAAGCTATTGCTGAGGTAACATGATTGAAGGCACATGGTGATACATGCTGAACTCAGGTATTGATTCTAAAACTTGAATTGTCATTCATCCACCCTGCTATGGTGATGTTACTCACTTGACAGGTATCAATACTTGAAATCTGACTTGTTATCTTCCTAGCATGATGAGATGAACTTGTCAAATTGTTTGAATAGCATTGCAAACTCTAAAGATTTTGATGATTATTGAACATCTTTCAATCTGAATTGCTTGAGGTCTTTTCAACTTGACTGAGTATCCGGTATATCAAATGATGAGCAGTGAAAAGATGGATTGTGTCTACCTGGAAACTCCCACTATGCGTGAGTTGATCTTTGGATCAAGGTTCTTCGCCTCGTATTAGAACTCAGAAAAGTCAAATGGTTGATTTGTCATTGAGTCCTTGATCTGAGCTATTTCAATTGAAAGTTTGTTCTTGCTCATATGATCCAAACAATTGGCTTGTGGATGTTTTCCCATTTCTAACCTGTGAAATGATCTTGAAAATCTGATTTTGAACAACTCTGAAAATTAGATTGCACTGCTTAATTTTGATCATTTTATGCACCCTTATTCATAAAGGTCATATCATTGAAAATGTCATGAAAAATGTTTGTTGAGAAATTTGTCTCATAGTTTGAAAAACAAGCTCCTGCATCGTGCACTTACATATTGTATTGTATTCTTATATGCTCATAGGTTACATCGCATTAGAAGCCATGCATTAGCTGCATTTAGTTTATTCAAATTGGCATCCATTCAATTAGTATCAACAATTTTACATATTTACATTGCATGTTGCATACATTCCCTCTGTGTGCTTGCTTGATACTATATGTTATTCACCCCCATCCTTTGAAATTTTTAAGACCACACATTTCTTGATAAATAATACTGCATTTGAGTCATTATTGGAGTGTTTCATGTTATACACTCTGGGGGAGTTTATATCTCATAAGTGCATCTATTTAGGAGGATTTGCACTGTTTTGTGTTTATGATATTTTCGGTATACATGCTGAATCAATTCATACACTTCTTGCACAAAATGTGAAAATGAGTATTAAAGATAAGGAAATATGAATATCTTTTCAACACTCTCGAAATATTAAACTTGCTGCATATATGTTGACGAGACAGTTGAGGAAAAAGCTGTCTACCTGTCCTTGTTGAAAAATCTGAAATGAAAATACAAGACAGAGCAATGCTCAGTCTCACTGAGTAAACTGGGCACATGTCACTTGAGAGGTGATGTGGTTCATTTCTGAAAAGTGTTGACTAAAGTACCTCTGTTCAAAATGAAGTGAAATGGTTCAGTATTCTGAGTAACCGGGGATTCTGGCATGAGCTCCATGCGTCTACTCACGTAAAAAGAAATTATTTGAACCTGATCACTCTTAGAAAAATTCTGATTATCTTGTGATATCATTTTTAAAAAAAAATTGGTAGAGCGAAACCTCCAATATGCTGTTCTCAAGATTAAAGTGCAGTATGTAAAATGTCTCCTTTGTGTTGATCTGAAAATCTGAATATCCATATTGTAACTATCATTTTTCATGTTACTCACTCACACATCTAGAAATTTGATTTATTATGTATTCAGAAAATTGATTGACTGCTTTAGAAATTACATGAATATCCTATATGATTGCACAATCTCCTATGTGTTATATATGAGCATTCCAGTTGTTATGACCCCCACGCACTCTTCTTATACCTATCCTCTCTTTAATAAGTACGGGGGAGATGTGTTGCATGTATATATACGTATTTGTTTACTTGTGCATCTCATATGTCATCACTTGCATGTATTGCATTTCATGCATTTCAAACCAAAATTTAAAAATCTGAAAAATGATGAAAATTCAAAAATTGAATGGAGTTCCAATGCTTCACACTTGCTTGATAAGCTTTATGCCTTGACTGACCATTGGGAAAAAACTTGGAATCATATTGCTTTGTTGGACTCCGGTCCACTCATCTTTCCATGCGAGAATCATCACCAATTGGTCTCCTCTGATTGGACTCATATTGATTTGTTAGTCCATGATTTGCTGTTACTTCTTCTGATTTGATACGATGGGCTATTATTATTTCAAAGGGAGATACGCTTGTTCTTGCTTCATTGGCTTCTTCCCGCTTTTTGATAATGTTGATAAGGGAAAAAATTTTGCATTATCTCACTTTTTGATAATGTCAAAGGGGGAGAAAAGTTCATGATTGTGTGTGACAAGGGGAGAAGTACATCTATGCCATTCTGTTGTATCATCATTTAGTTTATCATCATCACTAAGTTTGTCATCATCAAAAAGGGGGAGATTGTTGAGTTATGGTTTTGATGATTGTTGTGATTGTTAAGTTATGATTTTGATGATAACTAAACTTAATGTGTGATTAAATGATGATAACTAAACTTATGGTTGATTGCACATGTTCTTGCTGACTGTGTACACTCATGTTGTTGTTTAAATATGATTGAGTTGGTTTTACAAGAGTCAAGAGGTTTCATAATCTCTTTAATGTGAACAAGACTCCTTAATGTGAACAAGCGTAGTATTAACCTTGACTATCTTACTTGCAGGATCAAACTTATAATCTCATGGCAGTCGCCTGGTAAACCAAACGTGTGGATAAGCACCTTGCTTCTCTACTATTCAATACATGTGGTATATGTCATTTATGGTCAAGAACCATCGGTAAGATTCTTACCTTGTCATAGCCATCAATCTCACCATGGGTATTCCATATACCTCTCATTTCTAAACTTCATTCATGGTAATTGAGGCCACAATGATTGATAACTTGGAAGTTCATTCTTCAAATGCATTAGCTCTTCATTCTAATCATGGTCAAATGCTCAAACGGTCTAGACGTTTCTAATGCATAAACCAAGTAAAATCCAACCCCAAAATGTATGAAACAAATATCTACTTAAAGCCATTGTTATTTGGATGTATTTCATTGGGGTAACACTTCAATTTTGCAGGACTGCGTCATTCCGATCGACCAAGACCATAGGGACGGTCGACCAGAATTGCCAGAACCGAAAAAGCTCATGACTGCAGAACTAGCGGTCGACCGCCCCAGAAGGACCGGTCGACCGGCCAATGTCTGATCGACCAACCCCATACTGCTAGTCGATCGGTTTCTCTAGAGCCGAAAGATCATGTATCTAAAACTTTCCAGTCGACCGACCACCAACTTCCGGTCGACCGCCCGATGCATCAATATTTGACTTCATTTTCCACCTCGTGGGCAACCCCTCTTCTTGGATTTGTTTAATCCTAAAGTCACCCAATCTCCCATTATTTGTGGATCTGGTCTGGAGGGTGTCTATGGACCATTCAAAAGATATAAAACCAACACAAGAGGGTTAGAAACCCTAATGCATCAAGAGAGTTCTAAAGGGGGAGAGGCTATCCAAGAGAGAGAAGAGGTACTGTAGCCGTGAACAGTACTCCGTGCAGCAAGTGTTCTTCATCCATTCTCAACCCATTGAAGGCATATCTGAAGCCAACCTTCTCCAAGGAAGAGTAGAGCTAAGCAAGCAAGCAAGGATTCCAAGAAGAGTGCCTAAGGAAGAAAGGAGAGAAGCCAAGCAAGCAAGAAAGGAGAAAAGCTAAGCAAGCATGGATTGAAGCTCCGGTCAAGTGAAGATTGAAGATACGTTCAAGATCCGCAACATGCATTCAAGGGGAACCCAAAATAGGAGTTTTCTAAACTAAACATCATCATCTTTATGCTTTGAGTGTTGTATTTGTGTTCGTCATAAACTAAAGAACTTGTGTGTGTGTGGATCGTTGTTGGATCCGTGGTCGTGTGTGTGTGTGTCGTATTTGATTCGTGTGTGTGCATGGATCTTCCTAGATATGCATCTGTGTGTGTGTGGGTCTATTTAGATCCGTTCTATCTCGTGTGTGTAGATTGCTGCACTTGTGACAGCGGGTGTTTATGTTGGTGATCCGGTTGTCGGATCGTGTTGGAGACTTCATCTCCGTGTGTGTGTATTGGGGTGCGTCCCCGTGTGTGTGTGTGTGTGCAGGCGTCGTCCTGCGTGTGTGGTTGGAGCGTCGTCTCTGTTTGGGGATTTATCCCCGAGTGAAGCCTCACCGGGTTTGGTGGGGGGTGGATGTAGGATTGCCGTCGTTGCATCCGAACCACCTTAAAAACTATTGTGCATTGTGGTTTGTTTTGTGTAGTTTGGTCCATTTCCTCTACCTCCATTCTACGTGAGTGTTAGTATACTCTGTTGTTCAGGTTTTATTCTTGTTCATCTTGCATAATCTATCTCATCACTAAATAGATTTTGATAAATCCAACTTGTGATTGAATAGATTTGAATCTCTTAAGTAGTATTTTATCACATATTTCAAAAAGGCCAAAAGTTTTCTTAAAATTTTTAAACATCCAATTCACCCCCCACTTGGGTGTCATTGATCGCGGGACTTCACGTGATTCTATGCTCTGTCATGATCGCGGCCGATCGAGTAACCACGTTCTATATATCGCAGTTGGCCAAACGACCGCGTCCAATTCTCAGTCGACCAATATCCTGTTTTCAATCGACAGACTTCTATTTCAGTCGACTAAGTTTTGCCTGGGTCAACAGACTTCTTGAACACGAACCTCCACCTGACCGCGTCCTCAAGATGGTAGTTTCTGGTCCAATCGCGTCTCTGTTGGATATTCCTTCTGTCGGACTAGGTATTCTTATTTCAAAACCTCTGTAAGTCTCCGCAAGCCTGGAATTCCCACTAAGACGTCGAGCCGGTTGTACCCTAAAAATCTAAAGCTAGATGAACACTTCGTGATTCTATGCTCTGTCATGATCGCGACCGATCGAGTAACCACGTTCTATATATCGCAGTTGGCCAAACGACCGCGTCCAATTATCAGTCGACCGATATCCTATTTTCAATCGACAGACTTCTATTTCAGTCGACTAAGTTTTGCCTGGGTCGACAGACTTCCTGAACACGAACCTCCACGTGACCACGTCCTCAAGATGGTAGCTTCTAGTCCAATCGCGTTCTCTCAAAATTTGTCCAACCCGAAGGTCTGACCGAAGGGTTAATTGTGTTCTATTTGCAGTCTCAGACGACCTTTTGATTGTCTGAAACCTAAAATAGTACTTATCAAGGCATTAATAAACTATTAAATTAATAAAAAGATGTCGTTATGCTGTCGAAATCCTTACGTAGCATAACATCCCTTTAATTCATTCTTGACTTCTTTTCAAAGAATTCAGTACGTTCTTGCCTTGCTTACTATTGCCTCAAAGGTAATTATTGAATTTTACATTCTTGGCCGAACTTATTGACATTCTCTTGGAAATAACTAGATTTAGAAGTTGAAGATGCAAGTGCGGGCACGGATGGTATCCAAGGGCTCTAGTCTAACCCCGCGGTAGATGGCCGAAAATATACTGAAAATCATGGGGTATCATGATTACTGGCTCCGCATTGCACTTGGAGTACTTTTTTTATAAACTAGCCAAATCCATGAGGCAATTCATGAAATTATATATGCTTACTTGAAAAGTACATTCTCGTTACATGACAGTACATTCTCGTGCATAGCCTTTTTAATGTTATGAAATAGTACATTCTTGTGATTGATAGTATATTCTTGATTGAAAGGTCAACCTACATTCTTGCTAGATCATGCTCTTACATTCTCAAACCTTAATTTTGCACTTTACTAGTTACTGTGAGCGACGTCACGCGGTTCGGAGTTCGATGGTGCGGGGAAGAGGATGCGGAGAGCGCGCGGGCTCTTCTTTTTGTTTGTTTTGCTGTTTGCTGCAACACAGAGATGAGAGAAGAGAGAGAAGGAGCCACCACGGGAGATTGCTCCGGCGGGGCGAGCGGGACAAGTATAATATAGCAAGATATGGGGTTCAAACGGCCATAGCGGGAAGTGACTCGCCGCGACCTCGGGGGGACGGGAATGGTGCAGAAATTAAATAACAAAAATTGAAACGGCCATTGGGGAAGTGACTCGCCGCGGCCTCGAGAATATGAGCAGAATATAGCAGAATATAAAAGAGAATATAAGAACAGAGATTTAAACGGCCATTGGGGAAGTGACTCGCCGCGGCCTCGAGAATATGAGCAGAATATAACAGAATATAGAGAGAGTATAAGAACGGAAATTTAAACGGCCATTGGGGAAGTGACTCGCCGCGGCCTCGATGATATGAGCAGAATATAACAGAATATAGAGAGAATGTAAGAACGGAAATTTAAACGGCCATTGGGGAAGTGACTCGCCGCGGCCTCGATGATATGAGCAGAATATAACAGGATATAAAGAGAATATGAGAACAGAAATTTAAACGGCCATTGGGGAAGTGACTCGCCGCGGCCTCGATGATATAAACGAAATATAATAGGATATAAAGAGAATATGAGAACAGAAATTTAAACGGCCATTGGGGAAGTGACTCGCCGCGGCCTCGATGAAAAGATGTGATCGCCAGGGGCCGAAAGACCCCAAAATAAGAAAGTGATCGCGCCTACCTCAAGAGCGGGAGATGGCGAGTTGCTTCTTCCTCTCCTTCCGGCCGGCCGACGGAGAGGGCTTTCCTCGGCTACCCTTGCAAAACAACGACAAACAAATGACAAGTGGCTTAGAAAGATGAATGTGTAGTATTCATATCCTTGCAATAAAAATGACGAAATAACGGGAAGACACACACCTGGTTGGTGTTATCTTTTAAACCCCTCTCGGACTCGAGTAGGAGGAAAATGAGATGATGGATGCGAGATGATGAATGCAAAGAACTACGAAGAAAAGGAAAGAGTTGGCTTATTGGATGTGCCGGTGGTGAAATTCGGCGGAGCTCCGGCAGCGTGGGGACGACGTAGAAGCGCGGTGGATGAAGACGACCTTCCTCTCGCGAGCGTGGGCACCCGAGAAGCCGGCAGAACCTCCACCTACAAAAGACCCCACGGGTTAGAAAAATGACTCCGTAGCCTCTGGGCTCCGGCAGCCTATCGGATCACTGCTTAGCTTTCCTAGAACTGAGGGGGTGGGCCTCTATTTATAGAGCTCCGGAAGGTGGAGGCGTCCAGGACCCTGGACACCTCCATCAGGGCCGAAATAATATTTTATTCTATTTTTATTGATTTTTTTGGAATACTTTTGTGGAGGCGTCCAGGGTCCCGGATGCCTCAAGCAGGTCCACCGAAAACGACGACGGCCGCACGCGGTTCGGCACGACGCGCGGTTTTGTGAGCGGCGCCTCGTGATTCAGAAATGGGCGCGTCCAGCTGACCGGACGTCCCTATATTTGGCTTTTTTTCACACACGACAAACCGTCGTTCGGTGGCCGGCGTCCGTGAGGGAGTTGATGGAGGCGTCCAGAGGCCAGGACGCCTCCAAAAATATGTTATTTTATTGGTTTTCTTGTCGTTCTATGATAGGGCTGGCATTTTTAATTTTTTATTTGTTTTTTATAGAGGCGTCCAGAGGCCTGGACGCCTCTATTAATATATATATATTTTTATTTATTTTTTTTGTTTTTGTCTGCCAACTGGCATTTTATACTTTTTTTATATTTTGTTTTTATGGAGGCGTCCAGGGGCCTGGATGCCTCCATTAATTATTTTTATTTTTATTTATTTTTTCTATGCCAACTGGCATTTTACACATTTTTTATTTTTGTTTTTTTATGGAGGCGTCCAGGGGCCTGGACGCCTCCATTAATATATATATATATTATTTAATTTTGGGCCCTGAGAAAACAATAAAATAAATTAAAATTATGGGGGCGTCCAGGGGCCTGGACGCCCCCATTAAGACCCACCCGGGTCCTCGGATTAGGCGTCGGCAGCCGCCCGGTAGACACCCTTCTTGGTTCCGGAACCTTTTGATGCGTCTGACTGGTGTTGATGCCGTCCGAATGCCGTGATGAGACGATTCCGGATGCCGAAAAGGGCGGAAGAAGACTCAAGAAAAGGAAGTACTCAAGTGATTCGAAATGCGTAAGCCGTCGCGGGGCGTCGTATAGTAATATGAGACTTCCTCAGGAGACGTCAGGAATGGCGTGTCTACAGCTGCCCCGCCTTGGCGTCTGCTTTGCAAGGGAGCGACACGTAGTGGAAATGGAGTAGAGTGAAGTGGGAGCGGACTGATAAGTTGATGCCAAGGTGTGATGAGACACGCTTTTGACGTTACTGTTTGGAATCTTTCCTGGAGTTTCAATGAGGCGACCTTGAAGAAGGTCTTTCAAATATTGACGATTGCTTGGACGGAGATCAAATAAGGGAGGGTGAGATGTGCGCTCAGGCACGAAACAAAAGGGGACCAACTTCTCGGTGTGGAAGTACCTGGGTCATAAAATCGGAGGTTTCACCTTTGGGGAGCGGTTACCAGCCAATGTGGAAGTGCTGCGGCCAAGGTGGGTCAAAAAAGGGTAAAGGAATATCTGAGGGTCTGTTCAAACAAGGGTCTCCTTTGGAAGAGCAGCGTCGGGGCCGTCTCTAGGAAACTTGGTATTTCATTCGGAGTGGAATATCTCATATTTGTGGGAATTGAAACACAATGGCTTTCACAATCGAATCACTTGAATGATCTTCCGCAATAAATCAAAGTCCTATATGAATGCATGCTGGGTTCAAAGAAAAATTTAAAACAAACTAAAATAGAAAATAGCCAAGGATAGTATTGTCAACTTGTGAAGAACGGGTCAGGATACCGACCCGGTGAGCTGATACTGGGCTGGGGCCCGTTCATCCGCGTACCAACTCACTGAATGGAACCGTCGTCCCCATTCTATCACAAATTGACGGCCTATCCGTACAACCCAAACTCTTCCGGGATCATCACCGTTTTTGTTGAAGGGGAACTCCAATCCCAGATTCGTTCGGGCCGCAAGGTCCTTGACATGTTCTAGTAGCGTAGGTATCATATACTATGATGCATGACATGGTGGGACCAACCAATGAAAGGTGGTACAGGAGATAGGACAAAGACGTCCGTTAGTAAAACCTGCACAGGCCAGCAAAGGTTAGCAACATCAAAAGGTAGCAGAATCGCACCACAGTTCAAAGGAGATCTAGACAAAAATCTTGACAATGACCACTGATGTGACATGTTCTGTCTTGAAGCACCCTCCCCTTCCTATAAGAACTCCCCTTAGGCTAGCTCATTCAAATGCACCAAGGTGGGTTTTGGAAGCTCAGGAGAGGAAGGAGAGGAAAATTTAGAGATTTCAGGATGGAAGGAGAGTCTTCCCGCGTTATGAAGAGGAGCAAGCCTAGCAGCGAGATTAGGCGACTTTCCGACCTCGAGGGTCATCTGAGTGGGACGATCATGTCGCATATGGTAAGCCGACTCTTTTCAAATTTCTGCACGTGAACCTTCTTCTTACTTCCTTCATTTCTTCTTCTTTCCTCTCCCAGCCATATCCACTCTTCCCAGGCCCGAGGAAGTTTTCCAAGCTGCCATGGCTTTCAAAGCTGACTTCCAATATCTCCATTGGCATGAGGGCCATACTCTCGAAGTGGCATCTGCAGGGGCTCCTTATTCACGCCAAGCATTACGAGAAGATTCGTATGGACTGGGCGGCTATGGGCGCGCTAGTGGAGGTCTGGCATCCCCAGACCCACACTTTTATCTTCCCGACCTTCGAGGTGACCATCCTCCTCGAGGAGGTGGAACTTCTACTTGGTTTGAAGAAATTCAAGAGTGACGGGAAGGTGAAGGCTATGCGGATGCTGACACGGGGTACTTCTGAAAGCGTCCTTGGAAGCTTCATGCCGCCCGACGCAGCTAGAAAGGTCCGTACTCAGAAGGGGATCGATCTCCAAAAGCTTGCGGAGTGGGTCATGACGCCCTGAGAGGGTCACCAGACGATGACTATTTGGAGGGAATCATGAAGGGGTTCACCATTTGTCTGGCGGGTGCTCTCTTGTTCCCTTATACCGACAACATGGTGGAGGAAGACCAACTGGGTGCTATCTGCGGGATCTGGCGTGGAAAGAGGGTGGGACCCGCCGTCCTCGCCTATCTTTACAGCGGTCTTACTGCCTCGAGTCTGGGTAAGCCTCCATTTGGTTGTGCACTTGTCTTGAATTACTGGCTGGATTTGCATTTCAAATTCGACCACCGCGAGGGAATGCCAACCGCTTCGAAGCTCTTCCAACAAAGCCCTCTTCACCACATAGCCGACGTGTTAGGCTTTGGTGGTACTGTAGTGAACCGCGTTCCGTGGCTGAAGAAACGTGAAGACTGGCGGTCTCACTTCCGCACCGTGACACAAGGCTTCTTCACTTGCGCACCGACATGTTTGCTTTCGCTTGATCTCCTCATGAGGCCTTCTCCCGAAGTTGATCTTCAACTGATCGGCGCGACCGAGTTTGTTCTTTACAACGCGCATCGGTGCTGCCTCCAGATTGGCATCCCACGCCATTCGTTCCCGCCACCGACTGACATTGTTCCTTTGAAGAAAAGGGAGTTGGGCACTGAAGCGGACGCGAAGGAAGCGAAGGCCATTAAAGCTCCCTGGAAGACAAGTGTTGCGGGAAAGGCCTTAGCGCACGTGGTGGAGGAATGCGAGCCGTGGAGGGCTTATGTAACCGAACTGGGGAAGTTAAGGCCTAAGGTGCCTAAACCCCTGATGTAGTTCACTCTGCTTTTCTGATGGAATAAAATTTGGCATTTGGATGTTTTGGACCCCCGTCCCCTTAATTATTATCTTTTTTATGGTTTTTCTTTTTCTTTATGTTTTTTTTATTTTGTTTGGATTATATATATATTCTTGTCTTTTTTTTACTTTTATTATATATAAATATATATATTTTTTTTGAAAAAAATTTTATTATGGGGGCGTCCAGAGGCCTGGACGCCCCTAATTTTTATTTTATTTTTATTTGATTTTTTTGTTTTGGGGGCGTCCAGGGTCCTGGACGCCCCAACTTTTATTTTTTTATTTTGTTTGATTTTTTTTTTTGGGGGCGTCCAGGCGCCTGGACGCCCCAAAATTTTTTTGAATTTTGAAATAAACAAAAATTATGGGGGCGTCCAGGCGCCTGGACGCCCCAAAGAAGCTAATTCCTATTTATAAGGGTTGCCCCCCCCCTTTTGCTCATTTACTGTTCAATCTGACGACCCAGTCACCCTAGACGACCTATTCTTAGTCCCCATGGAGCGAGGAGGATCGAGCCAGGGTCCAGGGAAGCGAAAACGACTGGCTCGTCGTGCGAGGAGGTTGAGGGATGATGCCGAGGAGGCTGCAGCAGAGGAGATTACTGCGGAGGAGGGGATGGAGGTGCCTCTCCTGGCCGCGGAGGCTGCTGCGGATGCTGGTGACGCGGGAGAGGACGATCACGACCCGGTAAGTACTTCGGAATCCTCACTCTGTGGTTTAATAGGCTAAAACGGGCGTGCGAGAGGCTGTGAGAGAAGGCCGGGTAGTGAGAGATTTTTCTTTTTCTTTTTGTTTATTTATTTATTTACGTAAATAATAAAATAAATTTTAAAAAATAAGGAGGCGTCCAAGGCCTAGGACGCCTCCATAATAATATATATATTATATATATATTTTTTATTTTTGGTTCTTGGATTTTTTTTTCGAAAAAAGAAATAAAGAAAATAGGAAGGAGGCGTCCAGGGGCCTGGACGCCTCCAAAAAAAAATATATATGTATTTTTTTTTAAATAAAATAAAATAGTATATACAGTGTTATTGTTGATTACTGTTCATGATGCTGATGTGTTCTTTGTTGGTTTTGTGGTTTGCAGGGCGTGATGAAGGGCCGGATCAGCTGGTCCTTGGTGGTGGCAGCATACCGTGGGCTGCCGGATTTTCAGAGGGCGCGTGTGGACGCCATGGGCTTTGGAGCTTTCCTTATGATCGAGCCCTTCCGGCTCGACCTTCCTCTTATCCAGGCACTGAGGGAGCGGTGGCACGCACCGAGCCGGGCGTTTCTGATGCCCTGGGGGCACATGGTGCCGTCACTGGAGGACGTGGCTCGGATCACCGGGCTACGAGTTGACGGAGAGGCAGTCAGCGGGGTCACCTACCCCGACTACCGAGAGAGTGCCCTGGACCTGCTGTGGTTAGAGACGAGCGTGACTGATAGAGACCGCAGGGTAGTCGGCCGAGTGGAGATCATGGAGGCGCTCGGATTCGTCGACCCGCGTCAGCGGGTTAGCGAGACTGGAGCAGAGTTCTTGGCTCGACTGGAGGGGGATGCTCGTGCTGCTTTCACCCAGGACCCGAGCGAGCGGGAGCTGGTGGATCTAGACCTTCGGAGGTTTCTTTTCTTCTTCCTGGGCCGCCTTCTGCTGGGGACGAAGGGGGATGGCATCCACTGCCGTTTCCTCGGGATCTTGGCGGATCTGGACAGAGTGGGGCACTATGCGTGGGGAGCGGCTCTGCTTGCCCATCTGATTGCCGATCTCTCCCAGACTTCGGAGAAGGAGACGACAGTCAGCGGCTTCGCACCTTTCCTCCAGGTAAACATTTTATTTATGCATTCCCACAGTTAAATATGCAATTATTGTACTAATGATGTATGATGGATGCAGGTGTGGAGCTATTACTATTTCCCGATGGGGAGGGCTAGGCATGGGAACAGGAGGGCCGTGCCTCTGGCGCGGCAGTGGAGGCCGGTCGTGGTTGCAGCACCCCACGGCTACCAGCTGGCGTCACTTCGTCGGGAGCTGAGCGAGTATCCCGAGGCCATGGTATGATGCGTATGATTTTTTTGTGTTTATGCATGTGACTGAATGGTAACTAACATGATGTATGTATGGTGATGCAGGTGGTGTGGAGGCCCTACCTGGGCATGGGCGATGCTGGCCAGCCCTGGGTTGTAGCGGGTCTTCCTCACTTCAGGCGGGACGTGTGGGTCCATTGCCTGAACGAGATTGAGCCGCTGCGGCTTAGACTGGTCATGAGGACGTTGGGGCTGGCCCAGGAGTGGGTAGACGTAGATGCGCCGGCCCGCATTGGGCGGAAGACCAAGGGGAAGGCGAAGATCGTGGACTGGCGTACGCGCTTCCCAGCACAGTACCAGGACTGGCAGCAGGGCGGGGTCCCAGTAGTGTCCCACGTACAGGACAGCACAGACTACATGAGACGGTACCGAGCTACGTACGGGGACCGCCTCTCCTTGGGTGGTATGGCAGGGGTAAGTGAAATGAAACTGCTCCACCTTTCTATATGTATGTGCATGGGATACTAACTTATGTGTAATGCAGGATGCTCGTGATACCATGATCGCCGACCTGCGGGCCCAGTTGGCGGACGCCAGGCGACAGTTGGTGGCCATCCGACAGGAGTTGGAGATCCTGGTGAGTTTATGCAATGCATTTTTTTGTGACCTGGATTTTTGATGCTTAGCCTTTGACTGACGTTTGCCCCGTGTTTCAGCGGGCCCACCAGACAGCGGCAGCCGCGATGGCTGGTGGAGCGGGTTCCAGTTCGCGGGGCCCTCCTCCAGAGGTTTCTGCCCTCCAGGAGCAGCTGGCGTACGCGGTGGCTCGGGCTGAGGAGGCCGAGCGTGACCGCGAGGCTCGAGTGAGTGCTTGCTTGGCCGCGACCCTTTTCTAGCTACTTTCTTTCTATCACTGTTCTCTTACGGTGCATGCGTGCCTTGACAGGTGGCCGAGATCTGAGAGGCCCTGGCGCGTGCTGTTCGTGCTGAGCAGGAGCGCGATGCCCGGGTGGCAGAGCGTGACGCCCGGATTGCGGAGCTAGAGGAGGAGCGGCGACGGGAGGCTGAGGAGCTTCCTCGCGACGTAGTGGATCTGCGGATCGCCCTCGAGCTGTCGAGGAGAGAGGCGATGAGGGAGAGAGAGGAGAGGGAGAGGGATAGGGAGAGCGTGGAGAGAGAGAGGGAGAGGGATAGGGAGAGAGAGAGGGAGGAGCGACAGCGGGATCAGACCGAGAGGAGGGCTCTAGAGGCCCAGCTGCTGGAGCTCCGATTGAGTCTTGGCACGGCGGAGGGGAGGCTTCGGGAGAGCGAGGAGCGGTACCAGAGGGCGAAGGAACGCGGGGCGCGACTTCGTCAGTCTGGTTCTTTTTCCATGGGCAGCTACCTGGTTTCTTCGGCCGAGGAGCGTCGTCGCGCCTTCGAGGCTGGAGTGCCACCACAGGGCGAGGCGAGCACGGCTTCTCAGGGTTCGCAGAGGCCCCCTAGGGATCCCCGACGGAGGAGGGAGGAGAGAGATGACCAGGAGGGTGATGGTGAGAGTTAGAGAGTTGCTTGTACGTCACCCTTCTCACTGTATGATGTACTTTCGGCTATTATATGAAATGGAAATGGCTTTTGTGTTGTGTGTACTTTTCTCTCTCCCACACTTTCTTTTTTGCACTGAGTTGTCCCTTGAGGCACGCTCCGCGAGACCTTGCCCTGAACAGCAGGGAACTATGTTTTGCACGGGGGGATTTTGTTTCCTTTTCCCCCTTTTGGGCGCGTCCAGGCGCGAGGACGCGTCTTAATCCTTGATTTTAAATTTAAAGCGACGGGTGGTCCTTTCTTCTCCCGTGCCTTACCCGCAAACGAGCCCGCCTCCCGCCGAAACGCGCTTGCCCCTTTTTCGTCTTCCTCCTCTTTTGATCGATGGAGTTCGGTGGGCCCGACCGTGGTGAAGGTGGAGAGGGACGAGGAAATCCTCGCCCAAGGAGGGACGCGCCCGATCACGGAACGGCGTCCATGGAGGAGGAAGGGCCGCTTCGGGCCCCCGAGGGACCCGAGGGGCCCGATGGCGTGGGAGGAGGTGAACACGGTCCGGTAGGTCCTCCGATCTCTTCCTCTTTTAATTCATTTTGGGTTTTGAAGCGAGCCGTGCGAGGAGGAAAGGGTTCGGAGAGTGTTGTACTCAAATGATGGACGCGTCCTAGATAGGGGACGCGTTCCTTTTGACTGATATGGGACCCCTTTCTTGGTGCAGGACATGGTAAGGACCCTGGGCCTGGTCGATGAGTGGGCGAGTGCGGACGAGCCGAGCCGCGTCAGGAAGGAGAGTCGCGGCAAGGCGAGGCTCGAGGACTGGCCCGTACGTCTCCCTGGACAGCAAGGGGGTGTACTGGTGCAGGACAGTGCCGACTTCCTGCGGCGGCAGAGAGAGAGTTACGCGGGGCTTCCCCAAGCTGGGGACATGCGTGGCATCGGCGGCTCGCGCGCCCAGCTGTCAGAGACTAGGCGGCAACTGGCCGTCGCTCAACATGAGCTGTCGCTCCTGGTAAGTTACGTGCCGCCCTTTTAACTTCAGATTTTGGAGTTTCACTGACGGCCGTTGTTTATTTTGTTTCAGCGTGCCCAGCAGACAGTGACGGCGGGGATGATTGGTGGCACATCTTCCAGTTCCTCGGCCCCTTTTCTCGAGATTGCTTCCCTCCGGGAGCAACTTGCCGGTGCGGTGGCCCGTGCGACCCGGGCGGAAGAGGAGCGTGACGCCTGGGTGGCGACTGTAGCGGAGCTGCGGCATCGTGGTGAGGAGAGACCTTCTCCAGACATCCTGGAGTTAAGGGTTCTTCTGCAGATGATGAGGAGAGAGGTAGAGAGAGAGAAAGCCGAGAGAAGGTCCGAGCGACAGCGGGATCTGACCGAGAGGAGGGCCTTGGAGGCCCAAGTGAGGGAGCTCCAGCTGGGCCTTCAGGCCGTCGTGCAGAGGCTAGGAGGGATGGAGACGCGCTACGAGAGAGCGCGAGAGTTCGGGGAGCGACTCCGCCAGTCCAGTCGCTTTGCCGCCAGTGGCTTCTTCGCCACGCCAGGGGAGGAGCAGCGAGTCACTGCTGCGGAGCAGGCGCCCAGAGGCGAGGCAGGTGCTACTGCACGGGGATCCCGGAGGCTTCTGAGGGACCCTCACCTCGGGGGAGAGGAGGAGAGTGCCCAGAGAGACGAGTGATGGTGAGGATTGGCGGGCTAGTGGACCCGTCACCTCTTTATGATTGTAGTGCTTATGACAGCTTATGTAGAATTATGAATGGAGTGATTTGATTTTCTGATGCTTGTTTGTCCTCTTGTGCGTTCCTTCTTCCCTACACTTCTTCTCCTTTGCACTGTTCCCATGTGACGGATCTGTCGAGACTCCGCCCCAAGCAGAGAATCGCATCTTATTGTGACCATTTTCCACGGGAATCTGCCGTCGAAGTCAATAATGACGGCCCTAGTTTCTTTTCCCGAATGCTGTGTCAAATTTTGCGGACGTCCTCCAAATTATGATAGGGTATCCCTAGACAACATAGGGGGCTAGTCGTCCTATTCTTCGTCCAGTCAATCACCTTGTGCGAGCGGTGAAGCGACACATGGGACTGCTTGGCGGTGCCTCATTGCGAGGGCTATCATTGACAGGTGATGGAGGCAATCTTGGTCCGCACTCCTTCCATTTCTATAAATTCTTGTCCCTTTTATCTTCCAGGTATATCGAGAGCTAACTCGAGGAACACAATTTCTTACGGGAGAGGAGGAGTTCAAAATTCTGAGAGTTGGATGGAGGGCGAATCTTCCCATTCCTCGAAGAGAAGCAGGTCCAGTGGTAGTAGTTCCAGGAGGCTTTCAGACCTTGAAGGGCACTTCAGCGAAAGGGCCCAATCACAACTCGTAAGCCAAGTTTTCTTGCCCTTTTCTCATTCTTTCTTCCTTTCTTCCGACCAAACCTCACCCCCATTCCTTGTATGCGTAGGTTGTGATGAAATCACAAATCTTATGGGAGTTGGTAGTAGCAGCGTACAGGGGCCTCCCAGATTTTCAGAAGGCGAGGCTAGACGTGATGGGATTTGGTACCTTTCTTCGGATCGAGCCGATCAAGCCCGACCTGGTTCTGATCCAAGCCTTGTGTGAGAGATGGGACCCAGTGAGCCGGGCATTCCTGATGCCCTGGGGGCACATGGTGCCCAGTTTGGAGGATGTGGTCCGGATCACAAGCCTGAAGGTAGAGGGCGAGGCAGTGACCGGAGTCACTTACGCGGACTACAGAGAAGGTGCCCAGAAGTTACTGGGTCTGGACCTGGATGGTCGGAAAAACAGGTCGGTATCTAGGGCGTCCCTCATGGATGCATTAGGGCTCACCGACACTCGTCGGCGAGATGACGAATCCTCAGAAGAGTTCATGGAAAGGATAGAAACAGGATGCCGTGCCGTGTATTGCACAGATTTCGGCAACTGGGAAAGATGTAACATAGATTTGAGGAGATTTCTCCTCTTCCTTTTGGGGAGATTGGTACTGAGCTTGAAAGGGGACGGTATCCAATGTTGCTTTCTGGAGCTGCTGTCAGACCTTGAAAGAGTAGGGTACTATGCCTGGGGAGCTGCTATGCTGGCGCACTTGTTTGCAGGCCTATTCCAAGAAACGGATCGTGAGATGACTGTGAGTGGTTTCACACCATTCATCCAGGTATTTTTCGTTTTGCTTGTTTTGTATTTTTTTTTGTTGTTTTCGCAAGGTGCTGATGACCTGCGCCGAGCAGCTATGGAGCTATTATTACCTCCCTATGGGGAGAGCTCGACATTGGCGACCCGTGATGGTGCCGCTAGCCAGGCGGTGGGAACCCGTCATGAGTGCGGCACCCCTAACCTACCAACTGATGGTGTTAAGGCGGGAGCTACAGGAGTTCCCTACAGCGATGGTAAACTGGAGACCCTACTCAGACATGGTCGATGCCAACCAGCCGTGGGTTCTAGCAAGTCGTGCCCGGTTCGGACGGGAACTATGGATGCACTGCCTGAATGAAATCGAGCCGCTTCGGCTACGATTAGTTATGAGGACTTTAGGACTGGCTCAAGAATGGGTGGATTCAGCTGCGCCACCTCGTGTCGGGAGAAAGACGCGGGGACCGGCGACTTGCATTGACTGGCGCGTGCGATTCCCCGAACAGTATGAGGACTGGCAACGGGGTGGCACGATTGTAGAATCACAGGCGCGGGACAGCGAGGACTACTTGCGTCTATATAGGACAAAGTACGCAGAACGGTTCCAACCCCGGGGACTTGTGGAGGTAGGTTTCCCCTTTTTCTCTTCTCTTCTTTCTCCTTTTCTTGGTTTTTCTGGTAAAAATGCTGACTTGTAAGGCTGCAGGATGTCCGGGATGCCATGATAGCGAATTTACGAACTCGCTTGGCAGAGATGGAACAACAGTTGGGTGATGCCCGCGGAGCTACGAGCGCCTTGGTAGGTGTACAGTACGTTCCTAGTTAAAACCCCAGATTCCAGATGTTGGCTGCTACTTCACATGGTCGCAGCATGCCCAGATTGGCGCAGCCTCCCCAGCGATGGGAGTAGGTGGTGCCTCTTCCAGCTTGTGGATTCCCATCTCAGAACTTGACTCGCTTCATGAGCAACTTGCTCACGCCACGCAGCGTGCTGCGGAGGCAGAAGGAATGCTCCGTATACAGGTAAAAGTTTCAGCGTTGAGTTCTCTTTGTTTACGCCTTATCGCGTATCTGAGATGGTACACTCGGCAGGAAAAGGAGACGGAAGAAGCGCTTGCCCAAGCTGCGCATAAGGAGGCTAGGATAGCAGAACTGGAGAGGGAACTGCGGCGTCATCCTGATGACGACTCATCCAGGGATGCTATGGAACTGAGGATCGCTCTCCAGTTAGAGAGGGAAGACGGTGAGAGAGAACGGTCAGAGAGGGAAAGAAACGCAGAGAGAGAAAGAGCCAACAGTTTGGCTGAAAGGGAGGAGCGAAGGGCCATGGAGGCCCAACTATTCGAACTCCGAATCGGCCTTGGTCTTGCTGAACAGTGGCTGAGAGATGGTGAGGAGCGCTACCGAAAAGCACGAGAGCGTGGCTTTCGTGTTGGTAGCTTCTCTGCTGCTTCCGTGGATCAACGCCGGGATGTGGGAATAGGAAGAGGAGTACAGAGCGGCAGGAGTACCGCTTTTCGTAGTTGGGTAGCACCTTTGAGAGTGTTTTGCCCGGAGAGTAGTGGGACGAGTAATGCAGAGAGAGAGGGCGGAACTTGATGTAAATTTTTTTGGTTTTTTTTTGGAATAAAACACAAGGTTTGGTTTGTTTGTTTTTCACCTTTGCTTCAGTTACCTGAATCCCTGCACATATCACTGAAACAAACAAATCAGAATTTCTGTTCTGACTTGGCCCCTTGCTCAATAAGCAAATGGTCACTGTGACTGTCCTTGATAACTGGTCAAGGGGCCAAGCCTTTATTTAACGAAGGCAATGGAAAGATGCGGTGATGATAAATGCGACAGGCAAGCACACGAATGCAAGCGATATTAAAAATGAGATGATGCACGTAAATGCAATCATGCAAAATTGATTTGTTTTCTTTTTTATATTTGACATTTTTTTTGTTTTATCATAAAAAGATTTTTTTTGTTTGCAAATATGTACATTTCTCTTTTCTATTTTTTTGTGCTTTTATCATTTCAATTTTTTTATTGCTAACGCCCGGCAAGCACCCAAATGGCACCTAACCTACGTGAGACAGGGGTTTCTTACTAACCTCCCAGGTATCTTAAGTGCACATCTAGGTTGATTTGGGCCTCTAGACCCCTCGAATGACGATCCCGCCGGCTAAGACTTACCCTGATGACAATACCGTCATGCCATGCTTAGGCTCCCAGTTGCTTCCGACCACAGGGATTCACCCAAAAGGTGTTTGAGGTAGATGATTTGCCCGACCCGGGTCTGTTTCCTCACAACTCTAGATGGTATAAGATGGAATACCCTGGAACCCTAACGACCAACCGCGCGACACTGACCCGGAATCAGACGCCGTCGCACCCATAGGTGACGCGCTTGCATTGGCCTAAGCCCGAGGTTAAACAAGAAGATATCAAGGTGGTAAACAGGGGTCTTGACCAGCCAGAAACACAAGACTCCTTCGCAGCGATAGCTTTTGCTTTTCAAAGTAGGCAACCAAAATGTGTATATTAAAATAAGGTCGCAGACCCTGGGCAGTTTTCACCTTTCAGAAACTCCATCGAACCTTCATCTTTAGAGGGAGAAGGAAGAGCGTAGGGGATAAACCTCCTGAGAGGACCGGCAAAGCCGTTAACCCGGCGAGCGAATAAGGGCCCATTAACTCTTTCCTTTCGGACAACTTCGGACCAAATCTCGAGCATTTACATTCCCCGGCCCCCTTTTGTGGATTCAGACTTTTGCTTTGAGGGGTTCCGTTTATCGTACCAGGCACGGTCACGACCAGGCTTTTCTCTTGATTTTGATTTTGTATTTCTTTCTGTGAGGGAGATATAGTCGTTTGACGTTGGTGGGCTCCCTCTTCGTATGCCTGCGGGGACACTGCCCTCTTCTCGTGCTCTGATCGATGCTCGAGGAAATGGATCCTACTCTTGTCCTTGGGGTTTGAGTTTCGGTTTCTCATGCTCAGCGTTTTAAGGGCGCCGACTGTCTCATTTGGTCGAAGAGAAAAGAATAAAGATTACAGCTTCCGGAGATCTTCTGGGTGGAGCCCCACCGTAGGTGATGCTACCGATTTTTTTGAATAAAATACATAAGTGAGCTCATGTTAGCTTCCTTCGAGCGAGCATAGGCCGACGTGGCCGGACAGGGATCTCCACGGTCCTGGCAAACCAAGACCCGGTGCCTACCAAGCCTTAATGGGCCCTATCCTAACATGAAGGTTAGATGCAGGGACTTAACTACATGGTGCCTGCCAGGCATCGGCATTTTGAATTTTCCATATTTTTAGTGGTTTTCAATATTTCCTTATTTTTGATGTTTTTTTTATCTTTTCATCATTCATTTTTTTTTGTTTTGTGCTAAGGGTAGTATTTCTTAAGATAAAGCCCATTCCAAGGGTGGGATAACTCGGTCCCTTCGGCGTTGATTAGCTTGTAGGCGTTGCCAGGGTACACGGCTTGAATTACAAATGGTCCTTCCCAATTGGGTTGGAGCTTAGAACGCGGCCCTGCGGCCCTCCAGGTTTGACAAAAATTCTTTTTACGACCATCTCACCGACTTTGAATTTTCTCTCAACGACTTTCTTTTGGTAAAAGCGAGCGAGTCTATTTTGATACACACGCGCGTGTTCGGCGGCGGCCAGCCGCTTCTCATCCAAGAGTTCCAACTGGGCGAGGAGTGAATTACGACGATCGTCGAGGGGAAATTCCTCATCCAATTGTACCCTGAGAGAAGGGATCAGAGTCTCGTACGGGACTACCGCTTCCATACCATAAGTGAGGGCAAATGGAGTCTGCCCGGTGGGGGTACGGATTGAGGTGCGATAGGCCCATAGGGCTTCGATAAGCTTTTCTGGCCAGTCTGAAAACTTACTAGACTCGCAGGTTTTTTTGATGATTTTGAGCAATGTTTTATTGGTGGCCTCCGCTTGACCGTTACCTTGTGGGTAATAAGGTGATGAATGATGCAACGCAATTGCGTACCTTTTGCAGAGGTCCTGTAGGTCCTGAGAAATGAATTGTGGCCCATTGTCGGTGACGATCGTGCTTGGGACGCCGAATCTGGCGAGAATGTTCTTCATGATGAACTTGCAGACTGTTGACGCCTTGATCTCCGCGTAAGCTTCGGCTTCGGCCCATTTGGTGAAGTATTCCGTCGCAGTAAGGATGAAAGATTTCTGCTTGGTGAGGGAATTGGGATCACCTAAGGGACCAATGATGTCGAATGCCCACATGGAGAAAGGCCATGGGGAGGATATTGGATGAAGTGAGGAAGATGGTGAATGGATTTTATCGGCGTGAAGTTGACACTTGACACACCTACGGACATAGACAGCACAATCCTCTTCCATAGTGGGCCAATAAAAGCCTTGACGAATGATCTTCTTGGCGAGCATCTGACTATTCACGTGGCCACCGCACACACCCGAGTGCGTCTCTTCTACACATTTCCAAACCTCATCGTCACCAAGACATCTTAACAGAATACCAGTAAGGCTCCTCCTATAGAGTAGACCTCCAATCAATGTGTATTTCTGAGCCACCCTTCTTATGGCTTTCTTGTCCTCTGTGGTGGCCCCTTCAGGATAAGACTGATCTTGGCAATATTTGACAATTTCATATAACCATGGTTTCTCTTCATCAGCCAGTTCTTCTTCGGCCTCTGCCAACATGAGCTCCCTCTTCTCAAGGATATCTTCCTGCAGGATCTTCCTTGTTATCCTGTCTTTGATGTTTACGTAGGAAGCATCATCGATTGCAGGGGCGTGAAGTTTGTAGATGGAAATGGACTTAAACCATCTTCCTAGAGGGAACCTTATGGATGACGCCAATGAGGCGAGGGCATCGGCGAGAATATTCTGATGACGAGGGATATGAACAAAGATCAGTTTTGTGAACAGTTTGGCAAAGGCAGCAGTGAGTTCTTGGTATGGCTTGAGTTTGGGATCGCGAGTGCGATACTTAGTTAGTACCTGGCGAAGGATGAGTTGACTATCACCTACGACTCGCAACTCAGTGATACGAAAAGAATGAGCGAGTCCTAGGCCAGCTAGAAGAGCTTCATATTCGGCTATATTGTTGGTGACTGGAAATTTGAGCTGGTATGCCAATGGGAATGTGAGGCCTTCCGGCGACAGGAGGGCGATGCCGATTCCTCTCCCTTGAGAATTCAGAGCTCCATCAAAATATAGCGTCCACATTGGCTCATCTGATTGGTTGATGGACATTAGTTCCTCATCTGGAAACTCTGATTGGACGGGATCGAACTTGGGAAGAGGATGGTGAGCGAGATGCTCGGCTATGGCATAACCTTTAATCGCCTTTTGCTGGATGTAGGTGATGTCGAACTGAGAGAGAAAACTTTGCCAGCGTGCTAGCCTATCCGTAAGGACGGCTTTCTCCAGAAGGAATTTGATAGGATTCATCGAGCAATCAAGTGGACCTCGTGAGCCAAGAAGTAGTGCTTCAATTTCTGCACTACCCAAACGAGGGCAGCACAGGTTTTCTCCACGACGGTGTACTTCTGCTCACAGGGATTGAGAAGTTTGGACAAGTAATAGGTTGCCCGTTCCTTGCCTTCTTCATCAGCTTGTGCGAGGACGGCTCCCACGGAGTCATCCAAGACTGAGATGTAAAGGATCAGAGGTTTTTCTGGTTTAGGTGGAATGAGAACGGGTGGACTAGCCAGATATTCCTTCAACCCTTCAAAAGCTTTCTGACATTTAGAATTCCAGTGGAATTCTACTCCTGGCTTGGTCAACTCGTAGAGAGGTCTACACCTTTGTGAATGTTGAGACACAAACCGACGAATAAACTGCAGCCTGCCGATTAAACCTCAGACTTCCCTCAAATTCTTGGGAGGCGGCATATCCCTGATAGCCTTGGCTTTGTCGGGATCTATCTCGATCCCTCTTTTACTCACAATGAACCCCAGCAATTTACCTGACGACACACCAAACACACACTTTTTCGGGTTCATTTTCAATTGGAATTCTCTTGACCTTTGCAAGACCTTAGCCAAAACTTCTGGATGTTCCATCCTGGTCCTTGATTTACCAATAAGTCATCCACATACACTTCCAGATATATGTGCATCATGTCATGAAATATGGCCATCATCGCTCTTTGGTAAGTAGCTCCAGCATTCTTTAACCCAAACGGCATGACCACGTAACAATATGTTCCCCAAGGGGTAGTGAATGACGTCTTTTCCTGATCCTCTTCTGCCAAACGAATTTGATTGTATCCTGAAAATCCATCCATGAAAGAGAGGGTTTCAAAACCTGCCGTGTTATCAATCAACACATCAATGTGAGGTAAGGGAAAATCATCCTTTGGACACGCGCGGTTAAGGTCCCGGAAGTCGATGCAAATCCTGACTTTCCCATCTTTCTTCATGACCGGGACAATGTTCGCCACCCATTGAGGATAAAGAACGACTCTAATGAACCTGGCTTTGTGGAGCTTATCGACCTCTTCTTTCATTTTCAAAGCCATCTGAGGGTGGAAACGCCTTAACCTTTGTTTTACCGAGATGGACCCTGGTTTTAGGGTTAAACGGTGTTCGACCAAGGTTGAATCCAAACCCGGCATATCCTCGTAGCTCCATGCAAACGTGTCCTTATATTCCTTGAGGACCTCAATTAATGCCTCTTCTTCAGAGGGTGGTAGGTTGTCACTTATGAGGATGATCCTAGGGTCTTCCTCAGTCCCCAAGTTGACTTCTTTGGTGGATTCTTCTACGGCGGTTGACGGCTCGTCGAATCTCCTCATTCCGCTAGCGTATGCGCCCGCCGCATCCTCATATTCTTCACCCTCATCTTCAGTGGGGCATTCTTCATTCGTGATCTCGTAGACTCCATACCCTTCATCAGATGCACAGTCGCCCTTGCATTCTATTTCGGGTAGCTGGATGGGATTTTCTAACAACTGGGGGATGGCAAGAAGGGCCTGACACCTGGCGGCCAAATCCAGAAGGAATCGACGAGGGATCTGCCTACCCTTGGATTTCTTCCTAGGTAATACCCTTGGCCTATCATTCCTAGATTGACTGACAATATTTACAGACGAAGAGGAAGATGAGGAGGGTGGTGTAGAATGTACAGGAGAAGACCCCTCAGAGGAGGGGTAGAAAAGGTCGCTCATCGGACCTTGGACGGGTGGTCCGCAAGGCTGTACGCACCCGTGGGAGATGTAGGAGGTTTCCTCAACGAAGATGTGTTGTTGGAGAGTTTGAAAATTGACGTTTTTTTTTCGTTTTCATTTTTAATGACAAAGCAGTGAAAAGAGATTGGAGGAGAGAGGAAAGTGGTTATGGCTAGAGGATTGTGGGGCTCGTAGAGCAGATCATGGTTGAAGACCTGGCGCGGGTTGAAAAGCCCGCGTAGGTATGTAAGCAAAGAAGGGGACCTGGGAAGATCATCAGACAATTGTCTGGCCCAGGAAGAAGATATCAGCAAAGGCTGAGACGAGTGGATGGAGAGGATGGCGGCTAGTGAGCTGTCGACGGCAATGTTGAGACGGATGAAGATCCGTCGATGACAGAGTCCTTCTGGCGAGGACGAGGATAGTTTGGAACCTTGGCAAGAGTGGTAATATTCTCTGGTATTTCGGAGATCAATGGTGGTCCTTCAAGCTGTGGAGACGAGAACATCCTTTCCAGTGCAACGGAAATGTCCCATATGTCGAACCATTTGTCCCACTCGCATTCCGGATCTTTGATCTTGCCTCTTTTGGTGATCCTCGGACATTTTTCAGCCAAATATACAGCATGTGATCCTCCATATGCTTCTCGTGGGTGATCTCCCATCTGAACAACGGGCCCTCTGTTGAAGTGGTTTGATAGAGTCCACGTGAGGGGCTTCCAATCTGCCTTGAACGGTCGTTTGAAGCCTAGGCCAAACCTACGGTTCGGCCTAATTTCTTTTGGCGGCTTGAGCATACCCTGTAACTGTGCGCCCAGACCTTTTCCCTGTTGATAGCCGATGTTCCTCATAATCTCCCAACCTTTGGAGTGAAAAGGGAGACAGGATGTTGCGGTTGCCCTGACCGGCTCCTTTGGTGCTAGTGGAACATGAGATGGATCACGTACGTCCAGCAGTGACAATATGGGCCGATGAGACGGCCAAACAGAAGGCAGAGAGGTGTTGATAGCATCCACTGTGTGAAGGACAGGTGTACTAACCACTTTAATAATTCTCCCATTGTAAGGAAACTTCAGGCACTGATGGTTGGTGGATGGCACAGCGTCCATGGCTTCGATGTAAGGGCGACCCAGTATAGCCTTAAATGTGGGGTCCATGTCGAGGACATGGAATTTCGTGGAGATTGCCATGGGGCCTAGTTCTGCCTTCAGAATAATCATCCCCTACGGCGGCCTTTTGCTATTGTCATAAGCTGTGACCGTGATCGAGGAAGGTCTTATTTGTTCCTCGTTGACCCCACACAACTGAAGAGTGCTCATGGAGATCACATTTATGGATGCACCCGTGTCCACAAGACACGGGTTTATGGATACCCCATTAATTTTTATTGAAATGCACAATGCATATTTCTGAGATTCCTTGGGAGCGAGCTCGTAGTTGTGAAACATGATGACTGGTTGTGTGTCTGTTGGGGTTAGGACGGTCGAAATCTTCTCCACGGGGAGGTCTTCATTAACCATGACCTTTTGAAGATATTCCATCAAGGCCGCCTGGTGGGATGTGGATCTTTGAAGTAGCTCTAGGATGGAGATCCGGGCAGGCGTCTTGTCCAAGTGTTTCAGTAGATCATACTGTGTTCCAGGGATAGCTCTTTCTGGTTGTTCTGCATCATCCTTCTCTGGCTGAGATTGCTCGGGATTCTGACTGTTGTGGGGGAAAACCCTGTGGAAAATCCTTCCACTCCGGAGCACCATTGCCTGCGGCTTTTGTACCTCTGTGGGGGTAGCAGTGGGTTTTAACAGGGGTTTGAGGGGTAGTAGTGGAGGAATGGTTGATGAAGCAGGGGTGATGACGGGAGCAGGGATTCTGATGAGGGGTTTGTTAGGTGGAGGCATGGCGGAGGTAGAGGGGATATCGCGCGGATTATGAAGGATAAGGGGTTTGGAAGGTGGAGGTGGAGGTAAGGTTTGAAACGGGTAAAGGTTTTGGGGCGGATGGTGGGTGATGAGTGGTTTTGAAGGCATTAGTGGTGATGTGGTGGAGAAAGACGGTGTTATGTATGGTGGACGGATGATAAGGGGTTTAGAAGGCGTAGGGGTAAATGTGGTAGAGGTGGATGGTAAAGTGGGGGAGTGGGAGAAGGTGAGAGGGTGTGAAGGCGTAGTAGAAAGTGTCGGTTGATAGGAGGTCGGGGTGCGGATGAGAGGGCGTAATGGTAGTGGAAATGGTGAAGGCGATACCGATGCGGGTTGATGAGAGAGAGGTGCTACCCGGGCAAGGTGAGGGGGTTGCATGACGATAGGGTTGGAGGTATAAAGAATGGAAGTACTTTCCTGGTGCCACACCTGCTCTCTCCCGACTTCCGGGAAGGAGGAGATGGGGTTAACCTGATGATTGGGCTGTTGGTGCTCCGGTAGTGGATTCTGGATTATGCCCATGTCGGGCTGTTGTTGTGGGGCCTGCTGAGGCTGCTGTTGTTGTTGTGGTTGCTGCTGCTGCTGCTGTTGTAACTGCTGCTGTGGCCTCTGAGGAGGTCTCCTAGCCTTGAGAGCCGCGACGTACCGTCTCATCTCATCCCAATCTATTTGATGTTCATCATTCATATCATGGATGTAATCTTTGAAATGGAAGCAGTAATCCACTGTGTGTCCCGGCTGCCTGTGGTAGACGCAGTATTTGGAGGTATCAACATTTGGGGGCCAGGCGGGCCTTTCTCTGTGTAGGGCGAGTTGGTTTGATGCCATGAGGGCATTAAAAATATCTGTTAAGGTTTCTGGCAATGGTGGATAGTAGGCTCTCTTAGGACCGAGCGGCCTCCTTTGTTGCTGTTGGGGACCATAGTTCCCCGGGGGTGGAACTTGGTTGTACTGAAGCGGTGGTTGTTGTTGTTGAGGTTGTGGTTGTTGTTGCTGGGGTTGGCGTAATGGAGGCATATTATCCTGGGGTGGATTATTTTGGGGTGGAGGACGGAGAGGGAAGGACCTGATTGAAGAGGTAGTCGGGGCATTTGTTGAGGCCTTGGGTTGACTGCATAGTTGGCATTGTTGACCGCACTGACTTGCTCATTTGTCACGACCCCTTCTGTGGCTCCGCCCGGGACACCAGCGCCTGTCTTTCTGACCACTTTGGGCTTCGGCGACTCAAACATGTTCATGATGGGGGAGTCTTTTAGCTGGGTTTGGATGTATCGGGCCCTTTCATAGAGTTCCTCCATTGTAGTAAGTTTATTCATGGCGAGGACATGTCTGAACTGCGGGGTTGCATTAGACACAATCATCTTCACTTGTTCGGGCTCGGAGAGGGTATCCCTTATTCTTTCCGCCAGAGACCTCCATCTATCAGCATATCGGACAAAATCCTCGTCGGGTTTCATCTTTTCGGCCACTAGGTCGGTAATGGAGAGTGAGGGACCGACCCTATCCCTATATTTCTGCAAGAACCTTCTCTGCACTATTTCAAAATTCTCGGCCTCGCGGGGCTCCAGAGAATAGAACCACTCAAGCGCGGGACCATCCAATGATCTCCGAAAGAGGTATGCCAGGGACCTCTGATCGTTTTGCCAATAGGAGGACTCATACATGAAGTCCTTGAGGTGAATGAAGGGGTTGCCGGTACCATTGTATCTGCGGTACGTGGGCATTTCGGAGGGAGGGAGATGAATGACGGGGAGGATTGGCAAAGCAACCTCCGGGGTGGCTTTCACGTCCACCATTCTTCTCAGATTTTGAAACTGCTCGTCCATGCGATTGAACCTATTGAGGAGCGATTGGGCGAGCTCCTCTGGGGGTGAAGGTGGCACTTGCCATTGGGGGAGAAACTGTCTTCCGGAGACTTGAGGGGGAAACCCGGAATGAGAGGGAACTGTCGGACCACCGACAGTTGGCCCTGGCTGAAACGGTGTGTGAGGAACACCGGGAGTTTGAGATTGTGACGGGAATTGGAATGAGGGAGGTTGTTGGCTCGCTTGTCCTTGAAGCGAGGGAGACTGGATGGCTTGCGCCAATGAAGGAGATGGAATGGCCTGCACGGACTCGTGGAGAGGTGCGATAGCCGGAGTTGACTCCTGGGGCGTGGGGGAAACAGATTTCCCCTTTAGAATGGCCTGGAAGGCCCGGAGCTGTTCAGAGGTAAGCTCCGTGTTGGCGAGGACGCCCAGTAAGGATGTGATATCCTGTGGCGGGGACGTGTCCCCGGCAATAACCTGCACCTCATGCGAGGGGTCATGAGAAGGACCCGAGTCCATAGCATGGACTCGCGGGTCGGCTGTCAAACCACGGCTAGGGTGGTTCTCCTCAGAAGACTCGTGAGACATGCTCACAGTTCTCCCAGAACGTAAAAACATACACTAGAAAGTAGGTAGCAGAGATTATCAAACAAGTGGATGCCTTTACGCCCCTTTTTTTTGTTTTGATTTTGATGATTTTTTTTGTGTGTTTTTAGCGAGATCCGAAGTTCACACAAGATAGGGACCCTAGTTTATTTTTGTTTCACCGCCGTGTCAGCTAGGGTCTCTCGTCTCACCACGAATGAAATGACTAACTTCGGGGAACTTCAATGGTACAACCAGCCCAGTGAACGAAGAGGAGATTCTTCGATGTCGGGGACTTACGGAGGTCCCAGTGTAGGAGATTCTAGTCCGTTGAGAGGAATTCCCAAACGGAGAGTCCTTCCTTCACCGGGAAAGGGTGATCCTCAAAAAAAATGAAAAAAAGGATAGAAAAGAGGAATGGATGTATGCAATGGAATGCTGACAGATATATGAAGTGGGAAAACAACAGAAATAACAAACATGTAATAAACAAAGAACCAATCAGAACTGACGGTGATGCCGTGAGCACAACGGGGGCGCGCGTGGGCGCCAAGGTGGAGAGGCACGGGTGGTGCCGAACTTGCAAGGGTAGCCGGGAGGAAGCAGTAGAAGTCCCACCGTGATCGCCAATCTGTGAGCGACGTCACGCGGTTCGGAGTTCGATGGTGCGGGGAAGAGGATGCGGAGAGCGCGCGGGCTCTTCTTTTTGTTTGTTTTGCTGTTTGCTGCAACACAGAGATGAGAGAAGAGAGAGAAGGGGCCACCACGGGAGATTGCTCCGGCGGGGCGAGCGGGACAAGTATAATATAGCAAGATATGGGGTTCAAACGGCCATAGCGGGAAGTGACTCGCCGCGACCTCGGGGGGATGGGAATGGTGCAGAAATTAAATAACAAAAATTGAAACGGTCATTGGGGAAGTGACTCGCCGCGGCTTCGAGAATATGAGCAGAATATAGCAGAATATAAAAGAGAATATAAGAACAGAGATTTAAACGGCCATTGGGGAAGTGACTCGCCGCGGCCTCGAGAATATGAGCAGAATATAACAGAATATAGAGAGAGTATAAGAATGGAAATTTAAACGGCCATTGGGGAAGTGACTCGTCGCGGCCTCGATGATATGAGCAGAATATAACAGAATATAGAGAGAATGTAAGAACGGAAATTTAAACGGCCATTGGGAAGTGACTCGCCGCGGCCTCGATGATATGAGCAGAATATAACAGGATATATAAAGAGAATATGAGAACAGAAATTTAAACGGTCATTGGGGAAGTGACTCGCCGCGGCCTCGATGATATAAACGAAATATAACAAGATATAAAGAGAATATGAGAACAGAAATTTAAACGGCCATTGGGGAAGTGACTCGCCGCGGCCTCGATGAAAAGATGTGATCGCCAGGGGCCGAAAGACCCCAAAATAAGAAAGTGATCGCGCCTACCTCAAGAGCGGGAGATGGCGGGTTGCTTCTTCCTCTCCTTCCGGCCGGCCGACGGAGAGGGCTTTCCTCGGCTACCCTTGCAAAACAACGACAAACAAATGACAAGTGGCTTAGAAAGATGAATGTGTAGTATTCATATCCTTGCAATATAAATGACGAAATAACGGGAAGACACACACCTGGTTGGTGTTATCTTTTAAACCCCTCTCGGACTCGAGTAGGAGGAAAATGAGATGATGGATGCGAGATGATGAATGCAAAGAACTACGAAGAAAAGGAAAGAGTTGGCTTATTGGATGTGCCGGTGGTGAAATTCGGCGGAGCTCCGGCAGCGTGGGGACGACGTAGAAGCGCGGTGGATGAAGACGACCTTCCTCTCGCGAGCGTGGGCACCCGAGAAGCCGGCAGAACCTCCACCTACAAAAGACCCCACGGGTTAGAAAAATGACTCCGTAGCCTCTGGGCTCCGGCAGCCTATCGGATCATTGCTTAGCTCCCCTAGAACTGAGGGGGTGGGCCTCTATTTATAGAGCTCCGGAAGGTGGAGGCGTCCAGGACCCTGGACACCTCCATCAGGGCCGAAATAATATTTTATTCTATTTTTATTGATTTTTTTGGAATACTTTTGTGGAGGCGTCCAGGGTCCCGGACGCCTCAAGCAGGTCCACCGAAAACCGATGACGGCCGCACGCGGTTCGGCACAACGCGCGGTTTTGTGAGCGACGCCTCGTGATTCAGAAATGGGCGCGTCCAGCTGACCGGACGTCCCTATATTTGGCTTTTTTCACACACGACAAACCGTCGTTCGGTGGCCGGCGCCCGTGAGGGAGTTGATGGAGGCGTCCAGAGGCCAGGACGCCTCCAAAAATATGTTATTTTATTGGTTTTCTTGTCGTTTTATGATAGGGCTGGCATTTTTAATTTTTTATTTGTTTTTTATAGAGGCGTCCAGAGGCCTGGACGCCTCTATTAATATATATATATATTTATTTATTTTTTTTGTTTTTGTATGCCAACTGGCATTTTATACTTTTTTTATATTTTGTTTTTATGGAGGCGTCCAGGGGCCTGGACGCCTCCATTAATTATTTTTATTTTTATTTATTTTTTAATTATTTTTTCTATGCCAACTGGCATTTTACACATTTTTTATTTTTGTTTTTTATGGAGGCGTCCAGGGGCCTGGACGCCTCCATTAATATATATATTTTTTATTTAATTTTGGGCCCTGAGAAAATAATAAAATAAATTAAAATTATGGGGGCGTCCAGGGGCCTGGACGCCCCCATTAAGACCCACCCGGGTCCTCGGATTAGGCGTCGGCAGCCGCCCGGTAGACACCCTTCTTGGTTCCGGAACCTTTTGATGCGTCTGACTGGTATTGATGCCGTCCGAATGCCGTGATGAGACGATTCCGGATGCCGAAAAGGGCGGAAGAAGACTCAAGAAAAGGAAGTACTCAAGTGATTCGAAATGCGTAAGCCGTCGCGGGGCGTCGTATAGTAATATGAGACTTCCTCAGGAGACGTCAGGAATGGCGTGTCTACAATAGGCAAGTGAGCGAAACGCTCAGTAGGAATTACATCTCTCATCAAGCAGAATATAAGTGATTAACCAATTACTCATGTTCATGACAAATGAAATGCAGGAACTAGGAAATCATGATGATCAATCTAACAGGACAGATGAATATTAAAGTCAAAGGCAGTTACGAGCTTAAGAGAAATAGGGATGAATTCCCATGCGGAGTCAAGGACAAGCTATCAGAATATAACAAGGATAGATACGCGGATGAACATAACTTCAGAATTGGCCAGAATATACAGAGTTTCAATAAATATAGGCAGAATTAAACATTTAAGCAGAATAACTAAATTATCAGAATAACTGAACAACAAAATATCAGAATAACATAATTAACAAAATTTACAGAGTTTACAGAATAACAGATATAACAGAATGACATAATATGACATATGTACAGAGTTTGGTGCAATGCCACACCCAGAAGTTTACCATGGTTTACAGAATTGGACTTCCGTCCTACCTGGCACTGAAAAGTCGCGGACCCAGAGCCCTTTAATATTTCAGAATCAGATTTGGCCAAATACAGAGTCAAAGGGTTATGTTCTCAAATTGATGACAAGAAGATTCCAAAAGGAGTAGAGTGTCAAGACTAACGGAAAACCAAAGTAACACGCATCGGATCTAGGGTTTTTAGGGTACAACCAGCTCGACTGCCTTGAGGGAATCCAAGGCTAGCGGAGACTTACGGAGGTCCCAATGACTAACTTGCCAGTCCGAAGGAACGGAATGTCCAACGGAGGACTCGTATGTCACCGAGAGTTGAGGTATATAACGTGAACCAATAAAGAAACAAGGACTCCATCCACGGACGTGAGATGAGAGTGCCGAAAGACCCAAGGTAGGGGTCAAAACCGGAAGAAAATGGTGAGAACATGAACGTGTTAATTATAGAATTCATGTCAATCTAATTCTATAATTAACTATAATTAAATAAACCTATTTCAAATTGGCCTCCGTGAGTAGTGTCATTTATTAATTAGCGTCCACTTGGAGGGACATTAATTCTATGATTTTTAACGTAATTTATTTGACCAGAATTCAAGTCAATATCTATTTAATTGAATAATTTCAAGAATATACATTCAAAGACATATTTATTTATTTAAAATAATTTATAAAAATAGAATATATGATAATTAGGAGAAACATGCAAGGATTCCAAATATATATTTTTTATAATTTTCCGTTGTATAGTTTAATAAATATGAATTTTCAAAGCTATAATTACAAGATATATATATAGATTTATATATATAATTTGACGACCTTACTGTACGTCGTCAAAAAGGATTTGGACGACTACACTCATGTCGTCATTTCAAATAAAAGTGTCAACCTACAATATATATTTAATTGATTAACTTCGAAAACATATATTCAAAGACACATTTATTTATATAAAATAATTTAGAAAAATAGAATATATGATAATTAGAAACAAAATTCAAGGATTCCAGAAATATAATTTTTATAATTTTATATTGCATAATTTAATAGATATGACTTTTCAAATATATGGTTACAATATATATATTATATATATATATATATATATATATAAAAGATATAACGACATCTCATATGTCGTCAAAAGGAATAAACGACTATCTATGTGTCGTCAGTTCAAAAATTTGTCATTTTTCAAGCCCCTCGTTTCCCTACTTAACCACGTCGGAATCGAGCCTATGATATACCGAAATGACGGGCTCGAAGAACTCTATATAACCAGATGTTCAAAATAATTTTTCGTTGAGAGATGGGGGATCTTGAGATAGGGGACACGAAAAACGGTGTAACCACTTTCACTACCTCGGTCTCCACCCCAATAGTACGCCCATAAATTTTTATGGCCAAAGGATACTCCTATACCCATGAACAAACTATTTATGCGAAAAACTCATAACTAACATATATAGAATTGACGACTGATCGTTGATCATTTTTTTCAGAATTTATTAAGTGACGACACAGTGGCTGTCACCTTATATGAAAATAACGCCCTAGGCAGGGTCGCTATTTACTGTAAAATTTATGAGTTTTAATCTATCATTTTGGCTTCGTTACTTGAGACAAATCATGAATTAACTTTGTTTGGGCTACGAAACTTGAGAAAACCTACGTACAACTAAAAGAACATGATCATGCAATATCTTATAATTAATTTGGCTTGGTAGAGAGAGCACCTACATTTTACAAGATCGGGACGATGAACAGTTGATGCTGCTACGGTACTCTGTTTCAAAC
The DNA here is from genome assembly GCA_022559845.1 of Amorphophallus konjac. Taxonomy (NCBI): domain Eukaryota; kingdom Viridiplantae; phylum Streptophyta; class Magnoliopsida; order Alismatales; family Araceae; genus Amorphophallus; species Amorphophallus konjac. The sequence continues at coordinate 16,245 of JAHNEJ010003272.1, read as the reverse complement.
AAAGTAAACCGTAGGAGGAAGAAGATGGGTCGCCTTGGTTGCAGGAGGAAGAACAGGATGAAGATGTCCACGCCTCCACTTGTCTGCAGGTTGTAGAGGAAGAAGGCCACGCCCTCTTGGTTTGCAGCAGGATGAAGGGGAAGAAGTAAACAGCCTTCACGTCACAGCACGGGAAGAAGAACGGCAGCGAGAAGATGAGCAGCAACGGTAGGGGGGACGAATCGAAATAGCACGATGGAGAAAGGAAGGAAATGGTTGTTCGACGGGGAGGTGGTTTTATAAGGTTTTTTTCAAGGTTCTGGAGGCTTCTATTGTTTGATAATGGAAGGGCTTCCGATTTATATTGGAAAGGTTTAAATCTTTTCGGTATTGACAATTCCCCTACCATTTGTGCAGCCGCCTGCTGTCTTTGGTTCTCAAAACCCTAATACTATACCATGCGTTCGAACATACAAAGGCAGTTGGGTTGAGTTTACATGTGCATGGCTTTGTGTTGGCCTTTGAGAGACTCACGTGGGTATGTAGTTGGGCCTTGTTTTGAGGTTAACCGAATGGCTTTTGGGGCTATTTAACTTATGCCAGTTAGGTTTTAGTAAAAGCCCACCTTGCATTATTGCATTGTAATTTGGCCACGACTTAACAATTAGCTAGTGGGCTTTGGGTTTATATGTTGAGGTATAGGTTTTCAAGGCCCATAGTACGTTAAGCTTATAATATTAATTTAAGGCTTATATATATGCATATATGCCCGAAGGTTTAGTTTGAGCTATAACATTTTGGTTAAGGTGTTATATTTATATAATTAGCTAAAGGGGTTAGTTTTATATCATGGCTAATTTATTTTTGACTTCAAAAAATTATATTAAGGGAAAACTAAAATATACATGTTAAGGCCCATTAAGGCTTCTTAAGGCATTTTAGGCCCAAGCATTTTGGTCTTAAGAAAAGGGTTGAAGGATTGGAGTTGAACAAAAGATATATATATATATACTTATTTCTTTTCCTAGCCCATAAGGTCCATTAAGAGTTTAGTTAAGCCATTTCCTTTTTGACTTATTTCTTCATTCTATCTATTATTCATGTATTTATTTATATGTAGGGATAAATATATATATATATATATTTGAGTTGTACACTTTTAATTTGGTTTGGACCAGTTTATATATCTATATAGATTTTAAAAACTTATTATTGGAGACTTATCCTATGTAACTTTTTTCCCGGGTGCTACATCCTCCCCCACTTAAAAGAATTTGGTCCCCAAATTCAATGAAATTCATTTCCAATCTATATAAGTGGGGTATCAAGTTATAGTTTCCATCTATAAGGATAAATCATCTAGGCATGCTAATACAACAACTCAAGGATCTAGGCCAAGGTTAAGGGGTACCTCTAGTTACTTCATCGTCAGCAGGTTCGATTTATTTTATTGCTTGTAATTGTCCTCGATGCCATGCTTCCTTGTGATCCTTTGCCTGTTGAGGTTGATCTTTAGGAAGGGGGAAATTAGCTACCCTATGTTCCTGGCTTCCACAGCGAAAGCAAGCTCCGTTCTTCCAGTGACACTTTTCAGATTTGTGACCATCATTCCCACAATGCTTGCACTTTGCTTTCTTAGGCTTCTTGCCATTCGGAACGTCGTTCCTCTCATTGGGCCTCTTGTTGCCATTACCTTCTTTCTTCTTTTCAATTCTCGCCTTAACCTTGTCGGATAATTCCATAGCGTCTTCCAATAGCTGAGCTCTCTTAACCATCTCGGCATATGATTGAATATCCATTGGTGCTAATTGGGGTATATATTGTAGTCTTAACTCCTTCAAGAATCTTCTAGCTTTCATTTTCTCCGTTACGATCAAATGAGGTGCATACCGTGACAACCTTGAGAACTTAGCCTCATATTCTGCCATAGACATGCTTCTTTGTTTGAGCGAGGCAAATTCGCCTGCCTTTCTCTCCCGAACTCTCTCTGAGAAATACTTCTCGTTGAAGTGTTCTAAAAATTCTACCCAAGTTACTTGAATGTTTGGCAAAGTAGCTTCTACAGACTCCCACCAAGCCCTTGCATCTTTCTCTAGTTGAAATGTTGCCAAAAGGACCTTATCTTGATCCGAGCATTGCATTACTCGAAAGATTCTCTCCATCTCCTTAGTCCAATCTTTCGCCACATCCGGATCAGGGGTCCCACTAAACCTAGGGGGATTGACGCTCCGAAATTCACGATGCAATTCTCCGGCTCCACGATTGGCTCCACCATTGGCTACTCGTTGAAGAGCCTGAGTCAATCCTTGAACCGTCCTTTGCATCTCACGCCATTGGGCACGCTCAACGGCCATTGCTATCTATCTAGTTCTAAAAGACACAAACAATCTCATGTAAGATTATCAAGTAATTCTCGTGAAATTTTACTTAAGCTATTTTCATAAGCTAATCTTATTAGTATTCTAACTTCATTTTTAGCTCTTAACCCAAGGCTCTACCCAATCTCACCGGGCAATAATGGGGTTGAACCTAAAACTTATGGCAACCGATAGTCAAGACCTAGGGTTTAATATACCTAGGCTCTGATACCACAAACTGCCACGCCCCGAACCGATAGTAGCGGAACGTGTCGTTCGGAACGCGACAGTGATACAGTCGTGAATAGTCAGAGCATACATAAGACACAAAATTACAAACTGTACAATGTGGGCCAATTTAACCTTTATTGATATTCTAATATTCGAATTACATACCTTGACTCAACTTACATAAGTAAAGAAAGGACTCACTATTACATTTTAATAAAAAGAAAAGACTCAAATACTTTATAAAGGGAAAAGACTCAAGGATAAGATAAGACTCAAGAAAACTAAAGGCACCGACACGATTCTCCATAACGCTCACCACTCTTGCCCTTCCCCATCTGATGGACTATCTTCAATGTCGTTACCTGAAAAACGTTAAAGATAGGCAAGTGAGCGAAACGCTCAGTAGGAATTACATCTCTCATCAAGCAGAATATAAGTGATTAACCAATTACTCATGTTCATGATAAATGAAATGCAGGAACTAGGAAATCATGATGATCAATCTAACAGGACAGATGAATATTAAAGTCAAAGGCAGTTATGAGCTTAAGAGAAATGGGATGAATTCCCATGCGGAGTCATGGACAAGCTATCAGAATATAACAAGGATAGATACGCGGATGAACATAACTTCAGAATTGGCCAGAATATACAGAGTTTCAATAAATATAGGCAGAATTAAACATTCAAGCAGAATAACTAAATTATCAGAATAACTAAACAACAAAATATCAGAATAACAGAATTAACAGAATTTACAGAGTTTACAGAATAACAGATATAACAGAATGACAGAATATGACAGATGTACAGAGTTTGGTGCAATGCCAAACCCAGAAGTTTACCATGGTTTACAGAATTGGACTTCCGTCCTACCTGGCACTGAAAAGTCGCGGACCCAGAGCCCTTTAATATTTCAGAATCAGATTTGGCCAAATACAGAGTCAAAGGGTTATGTTCTCAAATTGATGACAAGAAGATTCCAAAAGGAGTAGAGTGTCAAGACTAACGGAAAATCAAAGTAACACGGATCGGATCCAGGGTTTTTAGGGTACAACCAGCTCGGCTGCCTTGAGGGAATCCAAGGCTAGCGGAGACTTACAGAGGTCCCAATGACTAACTTGCCAGTCCGAAGGAACGGAATGTCCAACGGAGGACTCGTATGTCACCGAGAGTTGAGGTATATAACGTGAACCAATAAAGAAACAAGGACTCCATCCACGGACGTGAGATGAGAGTGCCGAAAGACCCAAGGTAGGGGTCAAAATCGGAAGAAAATGGTGAGAACATGAATGTGTTAATTATAGAATTCATGTCAATCTAATTCTATAATTAACTATAATTAAATAAACCTATTTCAAATTGGCCTCCGTGAGTAATGTCATTTATTAATTAGCGTCCACTTGGAGGGACGTTAATTCTATGATTTTTAACGTAATTTATTTAACCAGAATTCAAGTCAATATCTAGTTAATTGATTAACTTCGAAAACATATATTCAAAGACACATTTATTTATATAAAATAATTTAGAAAAATAGAATATATGATAATTAGGAACAAAATTCAAGGATTCCAGAAATATAATTTTTATAATTTTATATTGCATAATTTAATAGATATGACTTTTCAAATATATGGTTACAATATATATATATTATATATATATATATATATATATATAAAAGATATAACGACATCTCATATGTCGTCAAAAGGAATAAACGACTATCTATGTGTCGTCAGTTCAAAAATTTGTCATTTTTCAAGCCCCTCGTTTCCCTACTTAACCACGTAGGAATCGAGCCTATGATATACCGAAATGACGGGCTCGAAGAACTCTATATAACCAGATGTTCAAAATAATTTTTCGTTGAGAGATGGGGGATCTTGAGATAGGGGGCACGAAAAATGGTGCAATCACTTTCACTACCTCGGTCTCCACCCCAATAGTACGCCCATAAATTTTCATGGCCAAAGGATACTCCTATACCCATGAACAAACTATTAATGCGAAAAACTCATAACTAACATATATAGAATTGACGACTGATCGTTGATCATTTTTTTCAGAATTTATTAAGTGACGACACGGTGGCTGTCACCTTCTATGAAAATAATGCCCTAGGCAGGGTCGCTATTTACTGTAAAATTTCTGAGTTTTAATCTATCATTTTGGCTTCGTTACTTGAGACAAATCATGAATTAACTTCGTTTGGGCTACGAAACTTGAGAAAATCTACGTACAACTAAAAGAACATGATCATGCAATATCTTATAATTAATTTGGCTTGGTAGAGAGAACACCTACATTTTACAAGATCGGGACGATGAACAGTTGATGCTGCTACGGTACTCTGTTTCAAACAGAGTAAACCGTAGGAGGAAGAAGATGGGTCGCCTTGGTTGCAGGAGGAAGAACAGGATGAAGATGTCCACGCCTCCACTTGTCTGCAGGTTGTAGAGGAAGAAGGCCACGCCCTCTTGGTTTACAGCAGGATGAAGGGGAAGAAGTAAACAGCCTTCACGTCACAGCACGGGAAGAAGAACGGCAGCGAGAAGATGAGCAGCAACGGTAGGGGGGACGAATCGAAATAGCACGATGGAGAAAGGAAGGAAATGGTTGTTCGACGGGGAGGTGGTTTTATAAGGTTTTTTTCAAGGTTCTGGAGGCTTCTATTGTTTGATAATGGAAGGGCTTCCGATTTATATTGGAAAGGTTTAAATCTTTTCGGTATTGACAATTCCCCTACCATTTGTGCAGCCGCCTGCTGTCTTTGGTTCTCAAAACCCTAATACTATACCATGCGTTCGAACATACAAAGGCAGTTGGGTTGAGTTTACATGTGCATGGCTTTGTGTTGGCCTTTGAGAGACTCACGTGGGTATGTAGTTGGGCCTTGTTTTGAGGTTAACCGAATGGCTTTTGGGGCTATTTAACTTATGCCAGTTAGGTTTTAGTAAAAGCCCACCTTGCATTATTGCATTGTAATTTGGCCACGACTTAACAATTAGCTAGTGGGCTTTGGGTTTATATGTTGAGGTATAGGTTTTCAAGGCCCATAGTACGTTAAGCTTATAATATTAATTTAAGGCTTATATATATGCATATATGCCCGAAGGTTTAGTTTGAGCTATAACATTTTGGTTAAGGTGTTATATTTATATAATTAGCTAAAGGGGTTAGTTTTATATCATGGCTAATTTATTTTTGACTTCAAAAAAATATATAAGGGAAAACTAAAATATACATGTTAAGGCCCATTAAGGCTTCTTAAGGCATTTTAGGCCCAAGCATTTTGGTCTTAAGAAAAGGGTTGAAGGATTGGAGTTGAACAAAAGATATATATATTTAAATACTTATTTCTTTTCCTAGGCCATAAGGCCCATTAAGAGTTTAGTTAAGCCATTTCCTTTTTGACTTATTTCTTCATTCTATCTATTATTCATGTATTTATTTATATGTAGGGATAAATATATATATATATATATATATATTTGAGTTGTACACTTTTAATTTGGTTTGGACCAGTTTATATATCTATATAGATTTTAAAAACTTATTATCGGAGACTTATCCTATGTAACTTTTTTCCCAGGTGCTACAGGTGGCGTCGTTCTGCTTCCGCGGTTCCTAGTGTGACGAGTTCGTAGTTGCCAGCGGTACCTGCGTCGGGCTTTCCTCGACCTCAGTGTACGTTTTTCTTTCTGTTGGACTGTACTTGTCTTTCCTTTGGACTGGACTCTGGTATAATTGTTAATTTATAATTATTAATTAAAAAGTTATTTTATTTCTGCTACTTTAGCAAACCTGATTAATGAAATTTAATTGATTACTGTTATATCTGTGACTTCAATGTACTACACGACATTCCTTTTTCCCTTCGGAGCTTTACAGCTCTTGGGAGGCTTCACCGGTTCCAAGCGGTATCGGGTTTACTTGGTAGTCCGATCAGGTATATCCGGTATCCGGTATCCGGAGTTCGGGTCGTCACACATGTCACGCCCTGCCGTGAAATATCGAGATTGGCAGTAGAAAACGCTAGTAAAGATAACATGCTAAGCTAAGAATTTACATAACGTCATGAACAGAAATAACTCCAGATCTATTACAATAACCATCAAACCGACTTAAACATAATCAAGCATAACCTCTACTTGACTTCGTTACAAAAATTAACACAAGCTCTAAGGCATAGCTAGATGTAAAACAACTATAACAATCTCAACATATCTATCAACTGATACACTCCAAGTCATCACTCTGGCCCATTCCCATCCATCTACGAATCTTCACCTGAGCTACCTGGAAAGGGGGAAAACAACTATATGAGCGAACGCTCAGTAGGTAACAACAGGCAAGTGTAAGTAATTAACCAATTAATTACATGTTTATATCAAACGGAAAGAAAAGAAATGACGATCGGATGAAACAACATAAAAAGAAAGTGCTAAAGAATGAAATGGAATAACAATATGGCAGGATGATACAACTATAAGAATTTCAAGTTTATGAACAATATAAATAACAGGAAATTGTAGGAGATTGGCCAATAAGCAAGAATATAACCAAGTCGAACACGATTCAAGTAAGAGATTAAGATATCATTGTCATAGACATCACGCTAGTCATGCACTCGATGCAATGCCTCACCATGTCATTACAAACTCCCATGGGCACAAGTACTTTTCGGGCGCTCTCCCAAGGACCAGACCGGGCCCCTATGATGCGTTGGCATTGATTTATTAGATCCAAGATCCCAAGTTGTCTAGACTTTAATCAAGTTAAAATAACCCCGCTCGGCTCACCACGGTCGACAAAACTCACGGGAAAGGAAGTACAGAGGCTAAGGATCCGCCCCTACCTCCAACGAAGATTTCGCGCACCGAGGATGTCGATCCGCCAAGAAAATGCCGTTAGAGCTCTAGCGGTTCATGAACTCGCCACGAGCTCCACCGTGAGCCACCGCCCCTTGATCCTTGCCCATGATCGGCCGCCCCTCGCCCACATTACCTTGCCTCACCCACACCTTGCTCCGTCTGCCACCGGAGAAGAGAGGGGAGAAAGAGAGAACGTGAGGGGGGAGAGGGTGAGAATGAGAGTGAGGAAGAGAGAGAGAGAGAGGGGGGTTATATATATACAATCTAGAAAATATGAAAAATACAAAAAATAGAGAAAAATACCCCCCACGATCCTCAAAAAATGCACAACGCAGTGGTTACTTCTCAGAGTCAGAGAACGCAACGGTTCACCCTACACGGGGTTCCAAAGGTCCGACAGGCAAAAACACGCGTGAACTGTAAAACTCAATCCGGGACCCACAAAAGCGATCCGAAACCACGGATCCTGATCTGAAATATATCCAAAAAACTCAAGGCATTACAGCCCTCCCCCCTTAAACAAATTTCATCCTCAAATTCAGGACTAGCCCCAAGCCACAAGGGGAGACACCTTAACTTACTGACAACGCTGTTAGAGTCCCAGCATAGAAAAACCTCAATTCTCGTGAAGTACCGATCCTGAGGGATACGGCCAGACCGTAATCATGAGCAACACCTCACTCTGCACACCACACACATCGATCATCAGAGTAGGCAAATTGCAAAAGCACAAGTCTGGCATCACCTCAGTTACAACGAAATCCACTCACGGCACCGCTTGCACAATCTCGCTCACCGAGGAGACACAATCCTCGTTACGAGAAAACAACCACCAATAAAATCTCTTGCTCGGCGGACCAAACAACCACCAGCTTCACCCCCAACTGGCTAATCTCACGCCCCACACCAGGGATAACCATCGTTGAGCCTCTAACCAGCTCACGCTTGTCTTTCCAACTGACTGCCGTACAACTGTCGGCTACACGCCAAGGACCATCTTACACCTGGCAAGCCGAATGCCAACCACAGCATGGAACCAGCCCTGCCAGAAGATAAACTTCCTCAATTCCTAGATCCAATCAAGGAAAAAGGTAGATCTCATAATCGGCCACCCAAGGCCTCGCTGGTACATGGTCCTCACCATTCTTGAACCACAACCACCAGCATCTTCTGTCTGTGAAAGACCAATCACCTATCACCAGACAATCGTCAACGGGAAACCCTTGACTCACTCTACTTCTTCCATCCTTCCTCGTCCTCCACTAGGTATGAAGGGCACATTCCAAATCTCTACCCTCTCAGGGGAGCACGGCGGAACTATGGACAAGATCCTGGAATCTTTGATCTTCACCTTACTCAACTCAGACTTACAGGGGAAATCCTCCCATGCTGGTCACCAGACCAAGGGTCACCATATCTAATGCCAATGTCCCATCAAGGACCCAACACACACATGCATTGTCCACCATCCTTGTAGACGCCTAATTTCGGACATCCCGCGGATCTCTAGTTAGACCGCCATCTGTGTAACGAAGTCGTTTCACTCAGGTTTTCATCATTTCGTGTTTTAAGTCCAGCTCGAACACTTGTGTGTTCATGGGCCACCCTCACATGAAGGGGACAAGGCCCATGGGTTGGGCGACCAAACCATTGGCCGTCCATCCCCACTAGGTGACCTAGCCGATGGCTGCCCTGCACCCTATGTGGTAGCTAAGTTGGCCGCCTACCCCAGTAGGAGGCCAACACCCTCATAGCCCTCCATCTTTTTGGAAGGCCACATACTTGGCCGCCCATGTCCTCAAAACGGCCAACACCTTAGCTGCCTGTCCTATAACTGCCAGTCAAAGAAACGTGGCCCGTCCTCCCGCCATACTCTGCACTAACCTTGCCCTGTCACACACGTTCTACCCCACGTTGTCCAACCCCTCTAGAGGGAGGTCATTAAGACCAAAACTCTTCCCTCGAACAAAAGAAGGAGAAAGGAAGGACAAAGAAGGAGGAAGGAGGGAGAGGACTTTCTTCTCGGGGGAGATGGTTTTCTCTTAGTGAGGGAGATCTTTCAAGGCAGGCCATCCAGAAGGTGATTCTAGAGGCACAATCAGGAGAAGGCACGACGACCGGGGAAGACTAGAAGAGCTAGAGTTTCATAGTAGGCAGACAGAGGAGATGGAGTCACACATCAGGGAGTGATCTCCGAGCTCTGCCTCCAGGCATTCACGAGAGTGATCCCCTCCCGGGTTTGATTTCCTATTTTCCATGTTATTATTTTGCTTCTTGCACATTTCCCCTTCCCCATTTCCATTCCATTGCATACTGGAATCCTTAGATCCTCATACAGAGGTTTCCATCTTAAAACAAACAGGAAGGCGGGTGGTCGAAAGTCTCGACCACCCCTCCTTCCCACCACCCCCAGGTAATCACGCCCCCATTTTATTTCTTTCATATGCCTTTAGAATATGTACTGCACTTCCCAGAACTGATGGTATATCTTCTTGTCTTTTTGTGAGCTTCGATATTGTAGATAGGACTTCAGTGTCGTGTGACATAGCAGGGCTCTCCGCCCTTGGCCGGTCGAGGATGGAGAAGAAGGGACCCCACCATCTCCCGCTTACAGTTGTTTGCGATTATATTCTCCCTGTGAAGTTCAGGTAATAACCTCTGGCGATCAGGTTCTTTTATCATTCTAACTTCTGTGTTGTAGGTGTCTGTGTTACGGGAAGAGGAGGTACAACGTGAACGCGCATCACGGATATACACACTTCTCCGGATCACCCACATACCGATTCCGACGTCCACAAAAGGAAAGTGGCGATCACGGTGGGACCTTCTACTGCCTACTGTGAGTTCCTGATGCCCAAAGTCCAAGGTTTTTTTTGAAGCTTACGTCTTTATTTTATGCATTAGTTCAACATATGTTTAGGCTATGTTTTCAGATATTACAGAAGAAGGCCAACTTGTTGGCCGCCTAGCTCGGGCGTCCCACCCAGTGGCCGCCTAGGCCCCTTGTTGAACGGCCAGTAAGTTGGCTGCCGACTAGCTTGGCCGGCATTCGGTCTGCCGCCTTCCCCCACTTCCAAACGGCCAGTATGCTGGCCGCCCTCTCATCCGAGCGGCTGTCGACTTGGCCGCCCAGGATTCTGAATGGCTAGTGACCTGGCCGCCTCCTGTATATTTCCTGTGAATAGTCCGTAGCTTATTTTATTCTCTCTTCTGCTTAGTTTTTTGTGTTGCGTGTGTGATATTCTCTACAGGTCTGCCTGTGGGTGGCTTAAGAAGAGCTGGCATCACACTTGATACGAACACCCTCCCGTTGGATTTGAACCCTTCACTTGAGGATTCCCACTCGGGTGTAACCGGTTCGATTCAATTGGGAACCTCCATAAGTCCTCGCGAACCGTGGATTCCCACACAGTCGCCAGGCAGGTTGTACCATTCGAAGACCCGTGTAGTTGACCCTGGGCATTGCGTGAGCTTTCTCTTCAGGTCCCCAGAGAATACCTTCACACCACTAGATTCCTCCTTCCTCCGAGTGAACAAAAAAAGAAAAAGAATAAAAATTTTGGGTCGGTGCTTGCGGATCCTGGTGTTTGCTTGCCCTACACTCTCCCTGAATCTTCACTTCTCCTTTTTATACCAAGTGAGCTTGGTTAAGAATGGAGAGATTTTCACTAACCGGATTATGAGGAGGAGTTCGCTCCCCAATATGAGTCTGGGATTAAGGGCAACCCCCTATTTCAGATGGAGGATAGCCACCCAGTCACCTTCATAGGCATGTTTTCGACCACGATGAACGAGGCCATCCATGCCGAATCAGCATCTTCCCCAAGCGAACATGATCATGGAAGTCTTAGGGCTCCTACCTTATCTCTACATGAAGATCAAGGTTGATCAACATGCTATCTCGCTACGCTCCCGAGGATTTGGTCACGATGGCCTCAGAGGGAAGGCTCCCGCTATCCCACACATGTCCTCCCATTTCCACCTTCTCGGGTCCTAAACTCCCTTTCATGGGTCCACAAGCGGCCCTCCAGGGAAATCCCATTCCAATCTAGCTACCCGATGGCTCCACATGGGGATTCCACCTCTTATTCCACCAACTAGGGTCACCCCATTAAGGGGATAGACCCCACATTCAGGCAAGAGATCCAAAGCTACATTCGGCAAGCGGTAGCTGAAAGTATGCAAATTCACGCCCCCACTCGCTAGCCCAATATTGCAAACTTCCCATGCTTACTTTCCACCTGGTTTCAAGGATCCTATGTATAGGAGATATGTGGTATGACCGATCCTCATCATGATCTTTCGGGTTTTCCTTATGGATTACCATTCAATGGTTATATGATCGGGTCTTGTTGGTCCATTTATTCCAAAAGCCCCTTGAGGGCGAGGCCCTACGTTGGTTCTCCTCCTTGCCAGCCATTGATCTCTCAATTTTGATAAAGTTTCCGAGCGATTCCTCACTCACTTTGGTCACATGTCTTCCATCGCTCCTACCTTGTTTGACTTGGTCATCGAGAAAATGAAGCCCAACGAGGACTTCAAATTTTGCCAATCGCTGGAGGGTCATGGCTTCTAGGACGGAAGTTCTATGCCCGAGCTCACGGCCTCACCATGCTAGTAAACATCGCCACTCCTCAGCTCAAGGCCATTCTAATGCTCAACGAGCTCTATACCTTCCTCAACTCTACAATCGAGCTGGAATTGTCCAAGCTCAGGTAAGGACTCACCTTGACGGAATCGGCTACAACAGTATCAAATATATATCTATGTTTAATCGTCTCTTGTTAATTGGGCTGCATGTTTAGCCAAATGGGGCCATGTTTTATGTTTTGTAGTAATTATGTCCCAACTATTATGTAAGAGTCTTTTTTTATTTGTCTTTTAGTCTTCCTATGGGAGTTATGAGTGGTAAGAAGTAGGTGTTAGGTGAGTTGTCTTTTGGTCTTCTTTGTGGAGCTATAAAAGGTCATGTAATCTTTGTTTAATGCAATGAAGTTGATTCAAAAATATTTGGAAAAACTAACTCACGTGAGGGCCTTACCCCCTTCCACCTCTCTCACTTTGGAGTGGATTCTCCAATATTTCCTTCTCTCTTTAGGAGTGGATTCTCAATATTTTCCTTCTCTCTTTAGGATGTGGATTCTCTGGTTCTTTATTCTCTCTCCTCTTTCCCAAGCCAGTGCGCAACCCTCCCTTCTCTTCCTTTCTCTCCATCTTCTCTACTACCCATCACCTGCAATGGCAAGGACCCTACTGCCAACTGCTACCCCTCCTCAAACCTTATCTCCCCACCCTCTAGCGAACCCTCCTACGGTCTTCTCCTTTCACACAGTCAAGCCTCACCTCCCACCTCGCCCCCTTCTCCTCTCTCTACGAAGCCTAGTGCCAAGTCCCCTCTCTCCCTTTTCTCTTTCCCCTCCATTTTCCTCTCCTACGACACCATATCTTCCCCTCTCTCTTAGCCTTCTACGAAGTCTGTCCATGGCGCTATCCCTCTTCCCCCCTTCCTCTTGCGGTCCCTCTTCCCTGCACCTCCCCTCTCTCTGAACTTCACTGCCGGCGCTCCCAAATCCCCTTCCTTTCCCTCTCTAACTGCACGGAGCGGTGCGTCTTCCTCCTCAGCTCATCTCCCCCTTCGAACCCCCTCCTGCTCTCCCTCTCTTACTCTTCACACACTGCACCGCTCACTTTCCTGTCTCCAACCCATCTCTCTCTTCAAACTCTAAACTACGCTTACCCCCTCTCTACGTTGCCCTCTTTCTCCCTCTCTCGTACTTCGGCCGCCTTCACTGAGCGAGCTCTCCACTGCTGCTTGCATGCATGCACACCGTCACACACACCACCTACAAGCCCCGCCGACTGCCTACCCTCTCGTTCCCCCTCTCCTCACACTCTCAAAACTCAGCGGTGGCCCCCTGTTTGGAACAGGGGCCGCTCGGTGCTCCGTTCCCTCCCCTCTCTCCCTTTTGAAGCCTCCAACCCCCCTCTTCTCATTCCCCGCTCCCTTTACTCATCTGCCCCGTTAGGAAAACCGCCCTCCCCATCACCGACCATCATGACAGCAGCGAGAATCGCCATAGCAAGCCATTCCCCTCCGAGCACGATCCCCTTCTTGAGCTGGCAATACCCAGGACGCGGCGGGCACCCAAGCCACCCGATGAGCATGCACTCCGCCATGCAACCCCACGCCCTGTGCACCTCAAGCCGACGTTGCTGAGGGCCCGAGCACGCCGTAGTGTTCCAACAGTCCGTGCTCGCACCATCGTCGTCCACGTATCGCAGGGTCCGTGCCCGCCACTCCGAGCATGGCAATCATAGAGGCCACTCCTCGCCCCGCTGTCCTCAGCTCGCCACCTTCAGCACCGTCGAAGGAGAGCTGATCCTCCCGGCAGCGCCTTCCCCGGCAACACCACTACGGTGCCTCCCTACGGTCAACACCTACAGCACCGTCGACCAGACCACCGGATGTTATGCCAGCCACTCCACAACAACACCAGCCAGCGTGGGTCACACCACTGCCACTTCTATCAACCGCCACGAGCTTCCTGTATCCACTGTTCCGGGCAAGCCAGGCCCCACATCGCTAACACTGCGCTGTCACTCCTTCTCTATCTAATTCATGTTCTCTCTCTCTCTTCCTTCCTCCCTCTCTACGGGTGATCATCTATATATATATATATATATATATATAAGTCCCTCTCAATCTCTCCTTCACACCTCTCTCTCCATCCACTCTAACTCTCTCTTTTCTCTCTTTAAAATCACTCACGTGATCCCCCTTCTCACCTTCTCTCTCTAGCCCCACACTGCCTGCCTTCACTTCCCCGGCAACACAGTCTCTCCCTTGCCCTTCCTAGCATTGCCTGAGCAGAATGGCGTTCAATAGAACACATGGGTGTTTGTTCATCTATTTTTGCATGCTGATCTTACTGAGGTTGATGGTTACTGTGTGGGCATCACTTATGTCAAGAGTGCTATCTCAAAGGAACAGTGAGCTTGGGTGTAAGTCCACCTGTTTATCATTTCTCCCCTGGATGCTTTGGTTGCCGGTTACTTCATCAATGCGAAAGATATCAGGGAGCTGAACATATAAGAGATTTCTATAATGATGTTGCAACTGTGCATGGTTCTGCAAAGAATTTTCCCTCATCATGCCCTTCAAGACTAAACCCAGGAATGTGCATGTTCCAACAGTATGTAGCTCAAGGGAACCGCATAGCTCTTTCAGTTTGAATGCAGCATACGATTCATGAAGATGAAGCTATCCTGACTTAGGTGTGGCTATTGATGTGGAAAATTGGTATGATTGCAAGCTTGATTTAAAGAAGTGTTCTTCAAGATAAATCAACGTAATGCAAGGTTTTAGGGAGATATCAAAAAAAAGTGATGAGAAATATCAAAGAAAGAAATGGAAGAAAAGAAAAATCTCAGACTCGGTAGGTCGTCTCACGTCAATGGTATCAGAGCAAGTCGTCCTGTTTGTCCCAACATGCGGGTCCTGCAGTTTGGATTCAAGAATCAAGGTTCGAGGTCGAACATTCTCAAAGTGGAAGGGTTTGACGGAATCAATACAACAAAGTATCAAATATATATCTATGTTTAATCGTTCTCTTGTTAATTGGGCTGCATGTTTGGGCCAAATGGGCCATGTTTTCATGTTTTGTAGTAATTATGTCCCCAACTATTATGTAAGAGTCTTTTTTATTTGTCTTTTAGTCTTCCTAAGGGAGTTATGAGTGGTAGGAAGTAGGTGTTAGGTGAGTTGTCTTTTGGTCTTCTTTGTGGAGCATAAAAAGGTCATGTAATCTTTGTTTAATGCAATGAAGTTGATTCAAAAATATTTGGAAAACTACCTCCACGTGAGGCCCTTACCCCCCCTTCCACTCTCTCACTTTGGAGTGGATTCTCCAATATTTCCTTCTCTCTCTAGGAGTGGATTCTCCTGGGTTCTTTCTTCTCTTCCTCTTTCCCAAGCCATTGGCAACCCTCCCTTCTTCCTTCTCCATCTTCCTCTACTACCCATCACCAGCAATGGCAAGGACCCCTGCCGCCAACTGCTACCCCTCCTAAAATCTCTCCCACGCTCCCAGCGAACCCTCCCTACGGTTCTTCTCATTTCACACAGTCAAGCCTCACCTCCCACCTCGCACCCTTCTCCTCTCTACGAAGCCTAGTGCCAAGTCCCCTCCTCTCCCTCTTCTTCTTTTTCCCCTCCATTTTCCTCTCCTAGACACCATATCTTCCCCTCTCTCTTAGCTTCCTACGACGTCTGTCCAGGCCACTATCCCTCTTCCCCCCCCTTCCTCATGCGGTCCTCTTCCCCCTGCACTCCCCCTCTCTCTGAACTTCACTGCGACGCTCCCAACTCCCCTTCCTCTTTCTCTCTAACCTGCACCAGAGCGGTGCGTCTTCCTCCTCAGCTCATCTCTCCCCTTCGAACCCCCTCTGCTCTCCCTCTCTTACTCTTCACACACTGCACGCTCACTTTCTGTCTCCCAACCCATCTCCTCTCTTCAAACTCTAACTACGCTTACCCCCTCTTACGTTGCCCTCTTTCTCCTCTCTCGTCTACCCTTCGGCCCGCCTTCACTGATCGTGAGCTCTCACCCTGCTGCTTGCATGCATGCACACCCGTCACACCACACCACCTACAAGCCCCGCGACGATCTGCCCTCTCGTTCCCATCTCCTCACACTCTCAAACTCACGCGGTGGCCCCTGTTTGGAATAGGGCACGCCGGTGCTCCTGTTCCTCTCCCCTCTCCCCTTTTGGAAGCCTCCAACCCCCCCCCCTCTTCT
>JAHNEJ010001413.1:0-44913 GCA_022559845.1 Amorphophallus konjac | reverse complement strand
TTAAAGAAGAAGATCTTAGATGAAACTCATAGATCAAGGTACACAATTCATCCAGGATCAACCAAAATGTACCAAGATGTGAAGAGGAATTTTTGGTGGCCCAACATGAAAAGGGAAATAGCAGACTATGTATCACGCTGTCTCACTTGCCAAAAGGTCAAGGCGGAACACCAAAAGCCTGCTGGAAAATTACATCCTCTAGATATTCCCAAATGGAAGTGGGAGAATATTAGTATGGATTTCATCATGGGTCTATCTAAATCAAAAGGAGGACATGATGGAATATGGGTTATTATTGACCGATTGACTAATCGGCGCATTTCTTGCCAATAAAGAGCCGATGGTCAGTGGATGTTTTGGCTGCATTATACATCAAGGAAATAGTAAGATTACATGGTATTCATGTTTCAATCGTGTCTGATAGAGATCCCCGTTTTACTTCTCATTTTTGGAAGGGACTACAACATTCGTTGGGAACAAGGCTTAACTTTAGTACAGCTTTTCATCCTCAAACGGATGGTCAGACCGAGAGAACTAACCAGGTGGTTGAAGATATGCTCAGAGCTTGCATCCTTGATTTCGATGGAAGCTGGCATGATCACTTGCCGTTGGTGGAATTTGCATACAATAATAGCTACCAGGAAAGTATACAAATGGCACCTTTCGAAGCTGTATACGGAAGGAGTTGCCGATCACCCTTATGCTGGGACGAAGTTGGGGAAGAAAAACAACTATTAGGTCCAGACATGGTAAAGGATACCACTGAGAAGATACAATTGATTAGAGAAAGACTGCGAGTTGCTCAGTCTAGGCAAAAGGCTTATGCCGAACGAGAAGGAGAGATCTTGAATTCCAAGTTGGAGATCATGTATTTCTCAAGATATCGCCTGGAGTGGCATACGGAGATTTGGTGTTAAAGGCAAGCTTACACCAAGATTCATCGGACCCTTCGAGATACTGGAACGAGTTGGCGAGGTTGCTTATCGCATCGCATTGCCTCCTCAACTGTCCGATGTACATAATGTATTCCACATATCTATGTTGAAGAGTATGTACACGATCCATCACATATTATTGATCATGGAGACTTAGTGATCCAGATGGATCTCACATATGAGCAGAAGCCTATGAAGATACTAGATCGTGAAGTACGTACCCTAAGGAATAAGGTTATTCCCATGCTAAAAGTACAATGGAATAAGAGTTCGATCATGAAGCTACATGGGAGACCGAGGAATCCATGAGGAAGCGATTTCTAGAATTATTTTAAGGTATTACTCTATGCTCTCCACTTATATATATATTATATTGAATTTGGGGACCAAATTCCTTTAAGTGGGAGAGGGTGTAGCAACCCTGATATAAAACAAGATTTTAAATAAATTAAATTAAAGTAAAAGATAAGTAAATAGATGACAAAGAGTCTAAATGGGTAAATCATTAATCAAGAAGAAATAACACCTTTTATCAAGGCACTGATTCAAAAGGAAACGCCTCTAGATAAGGCGTTAATTTAAAAGGGACGCCTAGACAATAGGGCGTCAAATTTCAAACGACGAAAGATAAAATTTAGGAAAGGAAATGAAACGCCCTCTACCTGGGCGCGTTTTACATAAGTAACGATGCTAGACAAGGCGTCAATTTAAATTCGACGCCCTCGCTTAAGACGTTAATTCAGTTCGAGTTTCGTTCGACCCAGGAGTCTATCCAGAGCAAGTTATGGATAACTACGTCGAGGGTAGAATATAGTAAGGACTCTATCAAGGGAATACTACCCTTAATCAAATTCTAACTCTATTAGGATGCCCAAAATCCTATAAATAACCCTGTCCGATCAAACCCTAAAGCTGTTGCTGCTGCGTGAAGAACAGGTGGTTCTTCGTACCGTTTTCTTCCTCTGTCCATAATTCTTAGTCATGAAGGATACTAATATTGTTCATGTGTTCTGTAGGTTGACGTGCTGAAGAACGAAGGGTCTTCATCATCGTCTACATCTTCTTCAAACTATCGAATTGTCGGAGGAGTTTTTTCTTATCATCTTTCTCTGCTTCCGGAAGATCAGAGCATCGTTATTATTGAACCTTCATCCGTTCGTCGATCAAAATCTTCATAAAGGTAGGTTGTCTCAAGATCGTAGCCCAAACTAGCTTAATATCTTAAATAATATCATCGGTCGTGCATGCATATAGTTCTTTTGTGTTTTCAAGATGTTTTCTATGTAATTGCAAAAAGAAACGCCCTTGACCAGGGCGCTAGTTTGAAGAAGCGACCCACACTAGGGCGCTAATTATTGTTTGACGCCCTTCCCAGAAGTCGTCAATTTCACATAATTAATAAATACCCATTTTTTATAATTTATATTGATGTAACCATGAAAAATATATTGCATGAGTATACATGTGGAATCCTGTTATTTTTCCTGTCCCTCTCTCCTAAAATTTAATCATTTAAAAATTGATAAATTCTTGAATTCACGACCTTGTCCAGGTCGTCTCATGTTTAACTGACGCCCCAGACCAGGGTGCATATTGAAGAGTCACGCCCCTGTCCAGGGCGCGTTTCTGTTAAAAATTCCAGATTATTAATATTCTATAAATTAGAAATATTGAAAGGATGACTTCTATGAACGTCGTCAAATGTAATATAAACGCCCCTGATTACGGTGTTAATTTCATGAAAAACGGCTTTACCAAAGTCGCTATTTTCCTGCATTACTGTTTCACTGATTACTGTTACCGAGAGTTTCATTATATCTATATATATATATATCGACACTATATTCCAGTTCGTGAGTATAGTCCCACGTTTCTACGATGATTTATCGCATTACCCTCTCAATTCTCATTGACATACAAGCTCTCCTTTGGACATTCCGTTCCTTTGGACTAGCGAGTTAGTTATAGAGACCTCCATAAGACTCCTCAAGCCTTGGATTCCCTCAAGGCCGACTGAGCTGGTTGTACCATAAAAAACCCATTACACTATTTGCCATGTCACTCTATGGAAACATGGTATACCGGCCCTCATGTTATGCAAAGTGTGTATCATGAGAATTCTCTTAATGGGATGAGGTTATCATGCCATTTGATGTTGTTCTTGTAAACCCCAATTCTATATCAACATTGTCATGATGTTCTTGTAAACCCCAATTCTATATTCAACATGATGTTCTTGTGAACCTCAATTCTATATTAAGAATGAGGACGTCTTGCCATTGATGTGCTGTTCATGTGAACCTCAATTCTATATAAAGAATGTCCATACTTGTTTGTCATGGTACCCAAGTTAGGGAACCAATTCCACCTAGTTTTATCGGTAATCGTGTTTATACCATTATTATCGTCATTCTATGTCAAGTGTCATATTTTTGAACTCTATTCTATCAAAGTCTATCCTACGTGTCTACAAGCTTTATCCTTAAAATTCCATATTGGCTATACACAAAAGTGGATGTTAAAATACATGATTAATGCCTGCGCATATAGGGCCCGATCTGGTCCTAGGAGGAGCACCCGAAAGTACTTGTGCCCATGGGAGTTGATTGATCACGGTATTGGCATTATACCGAAGTGCATGACTAGATTGATTGAACATTCCACAAATCTTGTACTTGTACTTGACTATGATCTTACATGACTTGCTTGGCCCGAAAAAGGGTAATTACTTGCGTGCTTGAATGAAATAGCCAAATTCCAACATGACATGATATGACAACTATACTTGCTTGAATATCTTGATATCTTTTGATATAAGTTCTTGAAAGTTCATCGCTATCTTATTGTTATACACTCTTTCTATCTTGTCATTTTATGCGAGCATGCATAGCTATAGTGCATTCATGAAAGATGTAATTACTTAAACCCCTTGCTAGTTCTTGATGATATAATTTTTCCTACTGAGCGTTCGCTCACTTAGTGTTTCCCTACTTTTCAGGTAAGTCCGACGATGAGGGAACTCAAACGGATGGGGAAAATCAAGAGTGAAAGAGATAGAGCTTCGTCCCTGTTATCAAGTCTTTTTCATATTTTCTTGAGTCAACTTGTATTTTTTTCCCTTTATTTTCGTTAGTACTCCAAAGGTTTGTAACAGACATATCCTTATGAAGGAATTAATGGATTGGGTTATCATTATATTTGCGCACTCTATCTTTGTGTCGAATACACTACTACTCTGATTGACATGATTGATATAAACTCGTCACGCGTCTCCGGGTATCTTCCGCTCTCGGGACGTGACAGTTTCCCCGGAGGCCTTTACTGCCGCACGTCATTGACTTACTCCTCCATCCATGAGATTGGATGAGTATGCAAGTGTGTGCACATGTATAGGTATACACACACATATATATATATATTTATTTATGTATATTTATATTTTTTTTTTGCGCCCCTTCTTTTTTCTATCCCCCTTTTTTTCTTTTCTTCTCTTTTCTTTTCTTCTCTTTTTTTTATTTCCACCTCTTCATCTCCTTTTCTTTTCCCCCCCTTCTTTCTTTTTACTTCGTCTTCCCCATTTTCCCTTTTCGTTTTCCTTTTCTTTCTTTTGAATCCCCTTTTTTTCTTTCCTTTTTATTCTTCTCCTCTTTTTTTTTTGCCTCTCTTTTATTTTCTCCCCCTTTTTCTTCTTCTCTTTCTTTTCTTTTCTTTTCTTTCTTCTTATATAAAAAGGGGGGGTGGGGGCGTTTCGAACGGTCACCCGTTTCGAATCCCCCCCTCTTCCCTCTTTCTCTCTCTTTGGTGACCGAGCGGACGGAAGCCCCCCCTCGTCATTCCTCTTCTTCTCCAAGCGCGACAGCCGCCGCTGCCGTCGTCGTCGACCTCGCCGTGGTGAGGGGAACACCGCGGGAGGCCCTCCTCCTCCCTTTCTCTTTTCTCCTTCCCTCTTCCTTCTTCCCCCCCCCCCTCTTTCTCTGTATCTTCTCTTCGTCGTCGGGGCACGGCGGAGCCCTGGGCTCCGTATCCTTCTTCTCCTTCTTACCGGCCTTTTCCCCACTCTCCTCTGGCGTCGCGGTGGGAGGAAGTGCATCGGGTGCCGGTTGTGCGGCGAGGAGGTGTTAAGGGTACCGGGGAGAGCGCCCTATGGCGCACCGGGGAAGATGTCCCCATGGGCGTACCGGCGAGGGCCCGAATGAGCGTGCCGGGGAGCGGGTGGAGGCGTGTGCCGGCGAAGCCTTTGTGGGAGTGTGCCGGTGAGCACTGGGCGTACTGGTGACTGGCCGTTCTGTTGGATATTATGTTTTGATGATGACAAACACTATGACTCTCATATGTTTGATGTCATATGTGTTGACTTATGTTTTGATGATGACATTGTTTACGTGTGTTCTGATGATGATAAATTGATGTCTTATGTGTTTACTTCATTTAGAACTTGGTACATTGATTAACTGTGAGCATGGCATAGACTGTTCACTCATCTGTCTGCGTGAGTCACCAAGTCCACACATTGCTTCGTGTGCCCTTCGTAAAGTCTATACAATGCCATTTGTTCATGCAACTTAGCAAGTCTGTACAGCCTGTTTTCACAACACAAAGTCTGTACTTCACATGCTCTCACAATCGCCAAGTCTATTCACCGGGTTGCTCACTAGTCTTAAAGTCTGTACAGGGTAGGTTCATACATCTACTCTATCTGCCAAGTGTCTACATCAGTCAGCATTGCCTGATTTCATGAAGTCCATAACATCCACATGCTAGCACACACTAAGTCTGTACATCCCATGTACAAGGTCTCATGCATATTGAATGTAAAGTCTATACATCGTCCAGTGTATTGCTGCATGCCATGAAGTCTGTATAGAGTCTTTGTATCGTGTGCTTCGCATTTGGGAATCAAAGTATGTACATTGGCAGAGGAACTGCATCAAGTCTATACACTGCCTTTGGTTTTTTAAAGTCGATACATTGCCTTTATTTCAAAGTCTAGACATCGCTGTTTTGGCCTTGAAGCGTTCAACTCAGTACATCGGACACTTGTTCATGCATGTTTGCAAGTCTATACACTGGCTCTGTTAAGTCTATACACTCCTCAACTTTACCTTTGCTCCAAGCCAAAGTCTGCATATTGGAAGAGTCTATACATTGGAAGTGTGTACATTGTTCAGCTGCCTTGATCAAGTCTGTACAGCGAGCAGCGTCCTTGTGTTTCAAGCCATTCGCCAAGTCTATACAATGGCTTCGGCACGCCAAGTCTATACAACGGCTTTGGCATTCCAAGTCTATACAACGCCCAAGTCTGTACAGCCATCAGTGAACCCTCCAAGCTATACATCCAGTTGAACGCAAAGTCTACACATCACTCCACATCTTTTCCTACGCTTGGCCAAGTCTATACACTCATACATATTCCTACGTTCTGGCCAAGTCTACACAACGCTTGCCTGACTTCTATTTCAAGTCTATACATTCATTCATATGAAGCTTCATCAAGTCTGTACAACGCTGCTTTGTCAAAGCCTGTACATCGCAGCTGTGTTGAAGTCTATACAACCAATCTCATGCCAAAGTCTATACATCCACAGTGGATCTTCAAAGTCTGAACATCCGTTCACTACACTCAAGTCTATACATCCACAGTGGAACGCCAAGTCTGTACATTGGCCTCAAGCTTCACAGGTCTACACATTGTCTTCAGCTTCAAAGTCTGTACAGTGGGTCAACCTGCCAAGTCTATACATTGGACTCTGTTTCACAAAGTCTGTACACTGGTCCTCAGATGTTCCAAGTCTATACATCGCTAATTGGGCTAAAGTCTGTACAGTCGTTTGGAAAGTCTATACTTTGTGAAGTCTGCACATTGGCTTCTCATTTGCATCAGAGTCTATACACTAGTTCAAGCTGCAAGTCTATACATTGGCGATTGGGGTTCCAAGTGTAGACATTGATTTACTATTCAAGCCTTGATTCAAAGTCTGTACATTTGATCGTCTCAGTCAGCATCTCATGTTCTCAAGTATATACATTGGCATATGCATTCTCATGTAAAGTCTATACAGCATCTGCGTCTCATTAAGCGTCTCTCTCAAGTCTATACAATGTTGCATTCACATATGAAGTCTATACAGCCTATGGCTTGTACATCGACTGAACGTTCTTCAGCAGAGTATATACTCTTCAGAGGTTAAGTCTGAACATCCATCCTTGTAGACTGTACACACTTCAGCAAATGCTCATCCCCTTCAAACGAAGTCTATACACTTTCCTTTCACGCCATCAAGTGTGTACACTGCCTTCCCAGGGACTCTTTCATCAAGTCTATGCAGACTTAGCGAAAGCTCAGCAAGTCTGTACACTAGTTTCTCTGGCACGTTAACACTGAGTCTATACACTCGTTCGCTATCTTGAAGTCTATGCATTCGTTTGATAAGCTTCAACTATATACACTCAATATCAAGCTTCAGTCTATACACTGTGTTGCATTACATGCTTCACCCAAAGTCTGTACACCCGATTCTCTCATGCACTTCACAGAAGTCTACACATTCTATCTTGTGATGATAATGCATTCATGTTACAAGTCTATACACTGAGAGCGCATGTTACAAGTCTATACACTCTCAGTGTACATACTTGATCATCTGCTGTTCTAAAGTATATACATTCGGTTGCTTATCACGCTGCATCTTTTAAGTCTGTACACTGCTGCTTTTACATTAAGTGTATACATTCTACTGATCGACTGAAGTATTATTTCATTAAACCTACAGAGTCTGGGCACGTGACACAAGGCAGGCATCTGGCACGTAATCCAAGCTGCTGAGAAGTCACCACGTGGACTAAAGCTTGGGCGGGAATCGAAAAGAGCACGCCCTAGCACATGCTGAACCTGATATAAATAGAAGTCTCGTCCATTGAAATAAGTAGATGAAGAAGAGACAACCAGATCTGAAAGAGAAAGAGTGATCGAGATAGACAGACAGTGCAGTAGAGAGGCTGTGAGCAGAAGAAGAAGAGAGAAGAAGAAGAAAGAAGAAAGAAGAGACAGAGAGAGAGAGCCTGCGAAAGAGAAGAAAAAGAAGAGTGAGAAGAAGAGAGAGCTAGAGCAAAGGAAGATTCAACTAAAGATCAGTTCCTGCTGGACCGTGGATCAAATCCAGGCCAGCCAGCTCCTGCGAGAGCCTTTGTGCATTTTATTCTTCCAGCTTTCTGTTGCTGCATTTTTGTTTTTCCTTTTAAACCTTCAACAGTTGTTCTTCCGACTCTCTTGTGTGAGGTCGGGTTCCCTCCGGTTGGGAGGAAGAGAGGTCCGAGACCTCTAGTTTGCAGGTGGCTTGGAGTCACCTGTGCTTCCCTTGGGTTCAGAGGAAGAGAGACTTAGGTCTCTAGGTTTCCCTCCGGTTTGGAGGAAGGGAGGATTGATCCTCCGGTTCTGGTCTTGTGGTTTCAAGACTAGGTGTTCCCTCCTGATCTGGAGGAAGAGAGACTTGCGTCTCTGGTTTCCATGTGACTGGGAGTCACTTGGGGTGTCCCTCCGGTTGGGAGGAAGAGGGGAGCTTGTTCCCCTGGTCAAGCTGTGTGGCAACAATTTGTTGCAGACTGAGTCTGCAGTTTCTAGCCTAGCTAGTGGAAGCCTCACTCCGGTTTGGAGTGAGGGGTGGACGTAGGTCTTTGGACCGAACCACCTAAAAATCTTGGTGTTCTCTTGTGGTGTGTTTTTTTCCTTATATGTTATTTTCTCTACTGTGATCTTTAGATGTTTGCTTAGGAGCGTGTGAGAGCTAGTAGATTTGTGTTGTCTCACTGAGTTGCTTCTAAGCATTTTCAGCACATTACATAATCTGCTTTTAATTCCGCACACTTGAGCATTAGAGTTTTTAATTGGGTGATTTTAGAGCAGGATACATTCACCCCCCCCCCTCTGTATCCAGGACTTGCAACCTATCACGTTCCAAGGCATGCCGGGGAGGAGCCTTGAGGGCGCGCCGGGGGAAGCGCTTTCGGAGTGTGTCGGGGAAGGGCTTCCGAAGTGTGCCGGGGGGCGAGCGGTCTGGGTGTGCCGGGGAAGGGGCTTAGGCCGTGTCGGTGAAGCAGGCGCTGGGACCGTGCCGGTGAAGCCATCAGGGGCTCGTGCCGGGGAAGGCAGCCTCAGGGCGTGCCGGGGAAGAGGCTTAGGCCGTGTCGGTGAAGCAGGCACCAAGCGTGCCGGGGAAGCACCGAGGGGACTGTGCCGGCGAAGGGCTGCTCCGGGGGCGTGTCGGGGAATAGCCCAGGGGGTGTACCGGTGAGGGCCTTAGGCAGTGGCCCGTTAGGGGAAGAGAGAGTGTACCGGCCAAGGGGCCTTGGGCAGCATATGGGGGGGATTTTTAGCTAAGGAAGAGGACTCCTTTGACCGGCGGACTTCTGGTGTTGCCTCTCGGGGCCCACCATGATTTGTTGGGGCCGTCACTCCTTGTGGACGCGCACCCGTGTTTTCCCTTACGCCTCTGGCCTAGGGGAAACTCTGCCGAAATTTCGTCAGAAATTGGCAATATCTTATTCATTTGACCTGTAGTGAAGCCTCTTTACAGTCTTTCATTTCATTTTGCGTGCGGCTTATTCTGATTTTTGATTTGTGTATCTTTGCAGACAAATGGCTGCCCCAAGTGGTTCTTCTGCCCCTGCCGCTGCTGTCGGTGCCGACCTCATTCGCGGGGTCCCGTGCCAGCGGTCACGTGGCTCAATGTGGAGGACCTGGACCGTGAACATGCGGAAATAGCTGCCTTGGCGGAGTCATTGGGGTCCGACGGTGAGAGCATGGACTTCAGCCGGCTTGTCAGAGTTGAGAGCGGCTTCACATTTGATCGGGCCACCGGGGAGTACAGGAAGGACTTCCCGAAGGATAGGCACCTCATTCGATTCCTGAAGCATCTGCGCTCCCGAGATGGGCGAGACTTCCGCACGATAAAGGCCATCGAGCGGACCATCCTGCATGCCCGGGACAGTCTATTGTACAGCGTCCCCAGGAGCATTCCAATGTATCTGGTGGGAGAATCCCGAGAGTGGAAGCCCGTCTTGGGGATTGAAGGAGTGCTTCCAGCCGAAGACAGACTGGTGCGAGCGCCTCAGTTCGTTCCGGCCAAATGGGATATGTCTGCCGGCAAGGTGCACAGTGAGACACCCCGCTTCGGCTTGTTCTTGGCTCCCCTTAAATGGGGCTATAGGGAGGAGCCGTTTATATTGGACTGCTTGGCCATAAGGTTCAAGTATGAATTATCACTGGGCTGGTTCGGGGAGCTGAAGCTTCAAGACGCCCACAGTTTTCGGGAAGGGGCAGTGGAGTTCATTGAATATGTACTATTCAACTATGCTCCGTTGCTGGTCCGGGTTGGCATTTATCACAGTGTATACGCCTCTCGGTATGGCTATCCCATCTCCAAGGCCTCTGTTGTGGCATGATAGAAGTGTTCAGCGCAGAGACCAACACTTTCTACACGGCGGAGGGTGGAGACTTCCCTGGACCTATGGAGTCTCAGCCAGTTGAGCGGCTTGCCCATTGACGGGGAGCCTTATGAAGAAGTGTGCCTCCCGACTTGATCAAGGACGAAACCAACGGGGATGGCTATTATTCTCTCGGATATTCGTACCGGTATCTCATGAAGGCGTACCGGGAATTATATCAGCTGTCACATGGTGGGAGGCAGCCCCCCCGTGGGGATAGAAAGAGGGTGCGCATGGCCTTGTGGTTGGAATACTTCTATGACGGGCTGAAGCAATATGAAGAGTTTCCCCGCGTAGGCACCGCTGTTGCTCGCAAGAAGCATGCGAAGCCCAAGCTTGGTGTGAAGATCCCCTCCAAGGGGCGTCGGAGCGGGCCTAATCCGATGGGTGTCGTCCCGCTAACTCACTGCGCCGCCTATCTCACGTACTGGCTATGTTCGTTTGCATGCCGTACGGGGATGAGACGGTTATTCGGCCAGACGCCATCTACCCAGCATGTCAGATGGCGTGGGGCGTCAAGCTTTCCTTGTGCCCCGGTGACCCTCTACTTGATTTACAAGGCCCTGGGAGACATCAGCACCCATCAGTTTCCAAGGCAGGCCCGGTATGTGTGCCCACTACATTTCTTCAACGTGTGGGTTTGCTCGTTGTTCCCTGAGTTTGCCACACGAGCTCTCCTGGATTGGGGACTAATGCCGAGGATGCTGGAGTTTGCCAGTGCAGAGCCAGCTTCTACCTCCATGCAGATGTTTGATATTCGGGGCCGGTTGACAACGGTTCCCCGGGATGCGGCCGGCACTATTCATTTCTGGACGTTGGCCGCGCACTCTAGCCCTCTGGTGAACAATAAGAGGGAGTGCAAGGACGATCAGGTGGAGAAGTACGTCCATCCCATCAGCCAAGAGAATGTGGTCCGCCCGCTGCTGGAACCGGAGCTGAGGAACTGGGCGCTATCCATTCGCCCAAGCGTGTTGGTGTTCAGGAAGGGGGATAATGTGCTGCTGGAACCGTATTATCCCTTCTGGTTTGGTCACAACTTCGGGTATGACCAGCATATCCCTGTTATCATGCACAGTTCGGCTTGCCTTCGCGGAACATCCGGGGAAGTTCAGTTGCTGAACATGCTAAGAGCTGGTGGGACTTTTTCCACCGGCGGACACTGCCTCTTTCAGGGTGCCGGCCCCGGGTCGCATTCCCCGAGTGACCCAAGACTACATAAAGTGGTGGAACGCCCGGACGGCCTTCTATCGGTTGCATAAGACCGACTTCTGGGATGGGGCTGAGAGGAGGTTCCTCAGCAGACAGGCGGTGCCGGTGCTTGACATCGAGCCAGATCATCTTCTTCGGCTCAAGAACAAGCAGGAGAAAGAGGTACCAGCATATATGGCTGCTCGTCGGGAAGCCCGGGACGCGAGGCCGACGCCGAAAGTGAGTTGCCTCCGGTGGCGAAGGATGACTATAAGAAGACATTGCGAGATCTTTGCCGGATAGGGAATGATCGTCTAGAGCTCATTAATTACCCGCTCCCATGGAGGAGGAGGGCACCCCCGCAAAGAGCTGGCGTCCAGAGAGGGACCTGATCTGCCCATACCGCACATTTATGAGGCGGGAGGAGAGGAAGCCCGAGAATTATAAGGACACCACATGGCTGTATGTTCAGCTGCGGGTGAATGGGCTGAAGATCGAAGATCAGACGGCCGCCATCCTGGGCAAGCGCCTGCACATCCCATATTATTATGCCGATGGGTGGGGCATAGACCACTTCAATCTTTTCTGCCACCTCTCCTCGAAGAAGCACGCAGATCTGGGTAGCCTCACAGACCGGTGCCAGAAGGTCGAGGACGTATGCTGGCTGGTCCGAGAGGCGGCACGTCAGGACAAGGAGCCGTCCCTGAGCTACTGGCCGATAACACTTCAGTTGTACACGGTCCTCACGGTATTTAACCTTTCCCACTTCTTCTATTCTCATGGTCATGTCCTTGGCAGATTTATCGGGTGCTAACCATGTGTGTATATGTATTTATTCTTCCTACCAGACCATCCCAATAGCACCCAGATGGCGACATACCGTAATCTTCTTCGATTCATCCAGAAGCCCGCCTACTTTGAAGCCGCACTGCCGGCTCCGACTACGGCTCCTCTGCCCAAGGCGGCAAAGAGGCCTCGGGCAAAATCGCCTGTGAAGAAGGCAGTGGATGCCACGAAGGTGGCTAAGCAGCGGGACACAAAGCGGAGAAAAACGGAGGCGGCCAAGGCCTCGACTGCCATTCCTCCGACGCCACGGGTCCCATCTTTGAAGAGTTTGAAGTTGCCCGCCTCGAGCCAACCTGCCGGTCAGTACTTCGACAATCAGCATGTCTTTTAAGTCTTTCTCCTTTTTTGTATTTTCATTTTGGAGCAAAAGCCCTGACACCTGAATATTTCTTTTGTCTCAGCCCCTGTGGAAGAGCCCGTGCCCACATCTATTCCTGACGCGGGGGAGCCAGTTCTCGCGCCTGCCCCTGACATGGGTGAAACCGCGGTCATAGCGAAGGCGACTTCGGCGGCGGTTCCGGCTCCCTTACCGCAAGGCCAAGGGAAGTGTTAGGGTGCTAGTCCCGGATACAGAGGGGGGGTGAATGTATCCCTCTAGAAAATATAGCCCAAATTAAAAACTCATATGCTAGGCAAATTTTGGAATTAAACTAATTCGATTAAGCAAAATAACAAGTAGGTGGAGCGAGCCTATCCAAGCATCTAGCGGAAGCAAATCAAGCAATCAAACCACTGCTCAATAGATTTTTAGGTGGTTCAGTCTTCCAGACCTACATCCACCCCTCACTCCCAACCGGAGTGAGGCTTCACTAGCAAACGCTAGAACCAAGCAGACTCAGTCTGCGAACAGTTGCTGCCACACAGCTTGACCAGGGGAACAGCCTCCCCTCTTCCTCTCAACCGGAGGGACACCCAAGTGACTCCCAGCCACTTGGAAACCAGAGGTCGCAGACCTCTCTTCCTCCAGACCAGGAGGGACCCCTGGACTTGTAACCCGCAAGCCCAGAACCGGAGGACCAATCCTCCCTTCCTCCAAATCGGAGGGAACCCACAAGTAGCTCCCAGCTACTTGTAACCGGAGATCAGATTTCCCTTCTCCTGACCACCAGGAGGAACCCGACCTCAGTCCAGAGGATCAGAATTACAAAGATGGAAAGATAAAAAAAGGAAAATAAGAAAGGATGAAAAATCACAGCGCCAAAAGCTGGAAAACGAAATACAAGTAATGTAGCTCTCAAGGGAGCAGGTCTGGCTTGGATTTGATCCAAACGCCAGAGGGCAGATCTTCAAGCTTTTCCCATTTCTTCTCTACGAACACCTTCTCTCTCTCTCTCTCTCTCTTTCTCTTCTGCTTCTTCACTCTTTTTCTTCTTCTTTCGCAGGCTCTCTCTGTCTCTTCTCTTCTCTTCTCTGCAACTCTTCTCTTCTGCTGGATCGAGCACTCAGCACTTCTGCACTTCTACTATTCTGCTTCTCTATTTTCGATCTCTCTTCTTCAGACAACCGAGACTCCCCTTTATAGCAGCTCGAGCAGAGGCAGCACTGGGCGCGTGTGTCCTCCACATTTCCCGCCCAGATATTTGGCCACGTGTCAGCATTTCAGCTCCTTGGATCACGTGCCAGACACCTGCATGATTAAAGAAGTGTTCAGTCGATGAACAAAATTAACACAGGCTGTGCATAGTTAAGCAATGTATAGACTTATAGAAATCAATATAGCAAGTGTGTACAGTGTGAGGGAGTGTATAGACTTAGAAGTCTTCATGCGTGCTCAGTGTATATACTTGCTGAAGAATGCATTATCATAACAGGAGAGTGTGTAGACTTCAGTGTAAATCATGAAGGAATCGAGTGTATAGACTTGGAACAATAATTAACCAAGTGTGTATCATGTGAGAGTGTATACACTTGGAGGTCTTCAGCGTCTTCAGTGTATGGACTTAATTAGTTCAGGGCAATCCATAGCAATGTATAGACTTAGGCGTTCTATTTAAAACAAAACCAATGTACAGACTTCATGCTGTACAGACTTGATGTTGATCAACAGACCTTTGAACATCAGCCCAAGGTGTCAACGCTTCCATCGTGCAGTGTCGCCTCAGCTCCTCAGGCAAGATGCTCACGCCCTTGGCAACTGGCCAATGCGTCAACGCATCCAGTGTCAGCGTCGACGCAGTAAACAAGACAGAAAGTGAAAGACGCACAATTGCGTCTACGCAGTCAGCCAAGTGCGTCAACGCACTAAAAGTACAGAACCCATGAAGACAGACAGGCTGTACAGACTTTGATGCTCAAAGACGATTGTATAGACTTTGCCTTAGAAACGAGTGTATGGACTTTGAAGCATTTGACGGATGTATATACTTAGCCTTTGAGGAACGATGTATAGAGTCTGAACGTGAAGGCAGGCTGTATAGACTTGAATTGCTTGAAGCGATGTACAGACTTGGTGAGGTTCAAGCAGTGTACAGACTTGTGAAGGCTTCAGCGTTGTACAGATATGGAAGTACCACTATGGATGTATGGACTTGATGATCCACTGTGGATGTATGGACTTGAGTGAATGAAATCGATGTACAGACTTGCCTATGCGAAGCCACTGTACAGACATTGAAAACGTGAAGCCAGTGTACATACTTGAAGAACAGTTCAATGTATTGACTTAGCGTTGTATAGACTTGGCTTTGAACGCTTGAGCTGAAGACAATGTGCAGACTTAGCGATGTATAGACTTGGCCTATAAAACGTAGGAAAAGGTATGAGTGTATAGACTTGGCCAAGCGTAGGAAAAGATGTGGAGTGTACAGACTTGGTAAAACAAAGTCCAGTGTATAGACTTGGTGAACTGACTCCAATGTACAGACTTGCAGATGCGAAGCCGATGTACAGACTTCACCAACAAGCTTGAACATGAACAGGCTGCACAGTGCACTGTATAGACTTGGACCAAGGCATGAACAGTGGAAGCTACAGTCCAATGTATGGACTTTGAAGGATTTGAGCGTGAGACTGTATAGACTTGGAACGGGTGTGCTGTGAGCACTGTATAGACTCAAGATATAACAACTGAATGTATAGAGTTGTGGTCGGACAAACCAATGTATAGACTTGAAGCATGAGGCCAATGTTCAGACTTTGATGCCCAACGGCGATGTCTAGACTTCGACAAGCTTGAGCCAGTGTATGGACTTTGCGAGAGTGAGACGATGCATGAGATGCTGAAGAACTGATGTACAGACTCTGAAGATGATATGCCAGTGTACAGACTTAATGATATGAACACTAAGGCATGCTGTACAGACTTACTACGATCAAGCTGATGTACATACTTTGATACCCAGACAGGCAGAGTTCTGATGGGTCGACGGATCAATAAGGGTGGGTCGACCCGCTACTGTTCATTCTAACTAAGCAGAGTGTAGACAGAATCAAGATAGCATGCTTATCTGATGACCATATGAACTGCACTCACTCACATGATAAAATAGCATTATGATCAGAGAATGACTGAATAATAGCATGATGACACACACAGCAAGATGACTCACAGTGAATAACTCACTTCAAAGGCCAATCATCAAAACCACCATTAAAACCATCATCAAACCACATGGGCACAACAGGAAGGTCCCCAGCCAAGTCGCCTGTTAAAAAGGCGTTGGCTGCTGCCAAGGCGGCCGGGCGGCAAGCAACGAAGCGAAGGCGGGCCGAGGAATCCCCGGTCCCGGGGATAGCCCCTTCGGCGCCCCTCATTTTGTCCTTTGAAGAATTCGAGGTCACTCGGACTGAGCCGAGTCACCATGCCGACGGGGTTCAACGGTCGCCGACGTCACCCGGGATTGATTTGCCTCCTGGGCCATCCTTGGATGCGCACACGGTGACAATGCGCTTCTTTCTTACAGGTGGCACGGAGGAACCGACGCCTGTGCTGATCCCGAGCGAGAGCGAGGCCGCGGTCCCCGAGGCAGCGGTCCCCGAGGCCGCGTCGCCCATCAAAGAGGCCATCCGCGAGCCACCTCCTGTTGCAGCAGCTGAAGGGGGTATTTGCCTTTGTTGGCCTAATTGACTTCTTTCATTCTTTGGGAGCCGATTGGGTTTGATATACCCGTGTTTTCTTCTGCGTGACAGGCACAGCAGGGGCAGTCGCTGGGCTATTTGGGCCCCGCCTGCAACTCCCGACGACGCGTCTATATGTGAGGAGGAGGCTGAAGTCTGGCGTACCGGCCTCATCTAGCCCGAGGGAGGGTGCGCCGGCCATTGACCTCGAAGTGGAGGCCCCTTTGCCATCAAGGGGAGAGCCTGCGGCGGTCGAGTCATCGTCGGGCGAACAGGTAGACTACAATTACTCCTCCGATGAAGCGGCTCCTGAAGAGGGCGTGTCTGGGGCTTCGGAGCCGCCCGAGCCGGTCTTCGGGGCCCCCTTACTTGCTGGCTCCCCCGAGCTTTATGGGGAAGACTGCTGTAAGTGTGAGCTTGCTTGGGCCGGCTCCTTCCTCTCCTTCGTGGTTACCTAATGATCTTTTCTTGTCAATTCCGGGTTTCAGGGGCTTAACTTGCCGGAGGCTGTGAAAAAGGGTACCCCAGTTGCGCCGATCGACCGTCAGGTGGGGGTCGATGTGGGCTCGGGCAAACTAGCCCTTCTATTCGAGGCTCTTCAGCAAGAGTCGGCCGCAGGGACTTTAAGTGTTTCTAAAGCGGCGGACGAGCCTCTGGGGGAAGGAGAGATTGCGCCCGAAGGCCGCGTCTTCATGGTGGCCGAGGTAAGGGGGGCTTTATGGCTCTTCCCACTTCTCGTCCTCGCGTAATTTATTCCCGACGACGGGCGGCTAACCGTATTTCATGTGGGCAGGTGGCGCCGACTCTGGCATCTGTTCCGGAGGTGGAGACTCTTGCCGTGCTCGTGCAGGCGGGAGGCGTCCCTCACCTACTGGTTCCACTTCCACCTCTTCCGAGGCTGCCGGCCCAGATGGAGGACCCTTTCTCGAGACAAGTCTTTGCGGGGCTCCGTGCACATTTGGAGGGATCCCACACGCGAGGGAAAAGTCCGTGGGTGATGGCGTCGGGTCCGGCTTTACTCAAAGCCCCTCCTTCAGCCGAAGCAGCCGTACCAGCACCCCTGCCCATTGAGGCAGTGGCAGAAGCGAACCAAGCAGAGGCAGAGGAGGCAGGAGAGCAGCGGATGATAGCGGCGCCAGATGCTTTGGCCATGTCTTCAGCCATTTCCTTAGCCGTGGTTGGCCAGGAATCTTCTGTCGAGCCACGCCGGCCAGGCGTCTTGACTCTTGCTCTTCCATCTTCTTCGGCCATGGTGAACGCTGATTTGTGGGCAGAGGTGGACAGCATCGTGGAATTTACTCCCCCAGCCATTCCTTCGGTCAGTCACACCCCGTCAGAGGCGCCAGTCCATCAAATGCTGGTAACGCTGCGGACGATGTTCTTTGCCGATCTTTCCTTATCATACCGGGAGGTACATACCATAGTGACGCAGCTGACTGGGGCGTTACAAGTGCTGGGCTATCCACTGGGGGAATGGTCGCGACGAGTCTTGTTGCTATTAAAGTATATTAAACGTCGCGAGTTTCTCGAGACCCAGGCTCCCGACGCGCGCGCCGCGCTAGACGCCCAAGCGGACGAGTATTTGCAGGTCTTGGAGGCACAGCGCCATGATGAAGAGCGCCATGGGAAGGCCTTGGAGAAAGGCCAGGGCAGCGTCTGCTCCCTCAAGAGTCGGATCGGGAAGCTAGACGGCTACCTTGCTGCGGCTAGGGTTGACCTTGCCGAGGCTGAGAAGGTGGTCGAGAGTGAGAGCGAAGCTCTCGCCGTCGCCGAAGTTGAAACGGTGTCCGCGGAAGCCAAACTCGCCCGTCTCGAGGAATTGAGGGGCCAGTTACGTGATATGACGAACTTCCCTTGCGTCGGGATCCTTCCCCTCGAGGACATCTTCAGGGGTGTCGACTGAGCGTCGCCTCCCTTAGCTTTCTCCTTTTTGTAACACAGGGATATGCCCTGAAGCATATGTAATCTGATCCTTCTTTAAATAGAACAAAACGGTTACAGTTTCACGTGTTCTTCGTGTATGCATTCATCCGAGAGGGGCCTCTCTTCCCCTTTTTCTCTTCTGTGTATATTGTTTTCTTCTTCATCTTCCCTCCCCTCCCCTTTTTGTGCTGAGACACATTGGCAGGGTGTGAATCTTCGCGAGGGTTCGCTTTGGGAGAACCAGGCAGGAACCCATGTCAGGGCACAGGAGAGTGCTCACCTTCCCAGGGGGAGGACGAGGGGACCACTCCACCATACCGAACGGGCGACTTCCTAGTTTCGCCGCAATGTTAGAAGCGCGTGCTGGCCTCAAGCGGGGGGCCTCGGTCAGAGACCGGATTTCTCGTCGTCTAGAGGGGACGGAGAGAAGAGTTTGTCTAGTCAATGACCTGGACGGAAGATCCGAGCCAAAGGGGTACTGACCGCCCGGGGAGGACGGAGAGAAGAGTTTGTGTAGTCAATGACCCGGACGGGAGGTCCGAGCCAAAGGGGTACTGACCGCCTGGGGAGGACGGAGAGAAGAGTTTGTTTGGTCAATGACCCGGACGGGAGGTCCGAGCCAAAGGGGTACTCACCGCCCGGGGAGGACGGAGAGAAGAGTTTGTTTAGTCAATGACCCGGACGGGAGGTCCGAGCCAAAGGGGTACTCACCGCCCGGGGAGGACGGAGAGAAGAGTTTGTTTGGTCAATGACCCGGACGGGAGGTCCGAGCCAAAGGGGTACTCACCGCCCGGGGAGGATGGAGAGAAGAGTTTGTTTAGTCAATGACCCGGACGGGAGGTCCGAGCCAAAGGGGTACTCACCGCCCGGGGAGGACGGAGAGAAGAGTTTGTTTAGTCAATGACCCGGAAGGGAGGTCCGAGCCAAAGGGGTACTCACCGCCCGGGGAGGACGTAGAGAAGAGTTTGTTTAGTCAATGACCCAGACGGGAGGTCCGAGCCAAAGGGGTACTCACCGCCCAGGGAGGACGGAGAGAAGAGTTTGTTTAGTCAATTTCTTTTAGTACTTCCGTGGCTACGGGGCGACGGCTAGAAATGGGAGGAGTTCCCCCTTTCTCGACTTCCACTCTTCCCTTGCTCTTGTATCTTTTCCTTTTTTTTTACTTCTTTTTTTCCCTCTTCTTTTTTCTTTTTTCTCTCTCTTTCTTTCTCTTTTTTTTCTCTCTTTCCCTCTTCTTCTCTTCCTTTTTTTTCTTTCTCTCTTCTCTTCTTCTCTTTTTTCTCTTCTTTTTTTTTCTTTTCTCCCTTTTTTTCTTTTTCTTTTCTTTTTCTTTTCTTTTTTTTCCTCTCTTTTTTTTTCACCTTCCTCTTCCCCTTTTTCTCGCTCCTTTTTTTTGAAAACATGGATAGTGGTCAAGTTGCTTGGACATCAATCACGCAAATCTGCCCAAAATAGGGCGGAGGGTTATATTATTGATTGAACGGGGGCGCCGGAGCGTGTTACAGTCTCAAGTGCCTCCCATTAAGAGGCGGGAACTCAACTTCCCCGCGATGGTTGACAATTACATAGGCCCCACCTTCGTAGACTTTTTGGACTACGTAGGGTCCGAGCCAGTTCTCATTCAGCTTACCCTTAGGGTTGGCAGCCATGAGGTCTCTTCTCTTGACCATGACGAGGTCGCCCTTTTTGAATTCGCGTTCCTTGACAAGCTTGTCAAAGGCGCGTGCAATCCAGGCCTGGTAGATCTAAATGTTCTGTTGGGCCTGGAGCCGCTTTCCTTCTAGACTGGAGAGTTCATCAAGCCTTCGTTCAACGTTGGTTTGCCCTTCAAGGACAAGGCCATGCTGAATGGCAACCCTGAGGGATGGTATTTCCAGTTCAACGGGGACGATTGCCTCCGAGCCATATACGAGAGAAAAGGGCGAGCAGCCTGTTGGAGTCTTGTATACAGTTCGGTACGCCCAAAGCGCCTCGTACATTCTTTCTTCCCAGTCCCTTTTGTTAGAGCTGACCGTCTTGGCCAGGAGAGTACAGAGTGTCTTATTAAAAGCTTCGGCCAGCCCATTAGCCTATGGGTTGTAAGGAGTCGATGTCCTCCAATCAATTTTATATTTTTCTGCCAGCCGGTAGACCTTCTGATTGCGGAAGTGGCTGCCGTTGTCTGACACAACTCGGTCAGGCACGCCAAACCGGAATATGATATTACGACGGACAAACCTGACCACGATCTCTCCGGTGACCTCCCGTAAGGCGACAGCCTCTGCCCAGCGGGAGAAGTAGTCGGTTGCCGCCAGAATGTACTTGCAACCCGTGGAAGACGCAGGTAAGGGACCCACAACATCTATCCCCCATTGGGCAAACGGCCAACTGGGTGCCGTTGGGTGCAATTGCACGGGGGGCCTCCTGGGTATGGTGGTATGCTCCTGACATCTCTGACACGACTTAGCATATTTGCAGCAGTCGTCGAACATCGCAGGCCAATAATAGCCAAGCCTCTTTATTTCAATCTTCATTTTCGGCCCGGCCTGGTGTGCGCCAGCTGTCCCGGCGTGGACCTCCTTCATGACCCTCCAGGCTTCTTCAATGGACAAGCATCGGAGGAGTAATTTCTGCTTGGCGTCGGCCACCATTCGGAATAATATTCCACTTCGGAGCTCATAAGAGTCCTTAATTCTGATCAGCCTGATCTTCTCTTCTCTCTGCTTGGGCAGCTACTGGTACTTGAACCACTGCATCAGGGGGTCTCTCCAGTCGGGTAGGCCGACGGCTTCTGCTGTGGTGACTTCTAGCTCTTCTTCTTCTTGTTCCTCTTCTATCATGCTCGGCATCTGGCGCTGATTTATTACTTGGATACTGAGAGATCCATCTGGAGGCACTGCCAGTGAGCTCGCCAGTTTTGCCAGGGCGTCGGCTTGTGCATTCTCCCCTCTGGCGACATGGCCTATCTCAAGGAGGTAGAATCGCTCCATGAGTCTCTTCGCCTTAGTGTGATAAGGGAGTAACTCAGGTTTTCGGACATCAAACTGTCCCTGGACCTGCTTGACGACTAGCAGCGAGTCGCCGAATACTTGGAGCATTTTGATCTCCATTTGGAGGGCCACCTGAAGGCCGATGATCAGAGCTTCATACTCTGCTTCATTATTTGTGCAGGGCTTGGTAATGCAGCAGGAAGTGTGCATCACTTCTCCGTCTGGCGATTTGAGGACGATGCCGGCTCCGGCCCGTACCTTGGCGTGTCCGGACGGGGCCACTTCTATTCTCGAAGCCCCGTCAAAGTATAGCTGCCAGATAGCTTGTTGGACATGATCCACCTCCAGTGTTTCATCCTCTGGTAGCTCGGTGGCCAACGGGGAGCCTTCGGGCATGGGGTGTGCTGCGAAGAAATCCGCGACGGCTTGTCCCTTAACGGCCTTCTGCGACACGTTGGTGATATCAAACTCCATGAGCAGCACGGCCCACTTGCCAAGGCGCCCCTTCGGGACAGGCTCGAGGAGGATGTGCTTGATAGGGTCAGCTCTGGATATTAGACTTACTTCATGAGACTGCATGTAGTGCCTCATCTTCTTGACTGCGAAGACCAAAGCAAGGCAGACTTTCTCTATCGGGGTGTACTTGGCCTCCGCACCCACTAGTCTCTGACTGAGGTAGTAGAGAGCCTGCTCTTTTCCCTCATCATTGTTCTGGGCAAGCATTGCCCCCAGTGAATATTCGGTAGCTGCTATGTAGAGAATAAGTGGTCTGCCTTTGACAGGTGCCCCCAAGACTGGCGGGGTCTTCAGGTACTCTTTTAGCTAGTCGAACGCACGCTGGCATTCGTGACCCCAGTTGAAGGGTGCATTCTTCATCATCAGTCTGTGAAAGGGTTGGCAACGCCCCGACAGGTTGGAGATGAACCTGCGGATATAGGCTAGACGGCCCTGTAGGGCCCTTAGCTCTCTTAGACTCTTCGGAGGGGGCAACTCCTGAATGACTTTTATCTTGAATGGGTCAATCTCGATCCCTCTGTGCCGGACAATAAAGCCGAGAAACTTACCACTGGACACGCCGAAGGCGCACTTCATAGGGTTCATCTTCAGCCCATACAGCCGGAGCCTTTGAAAGACGACCCTGAGGTCGCTCAGATGTTCAGCTCTCTTCTTAGTCTTGACAACTAGATCATCAATGTAGCATTCGACCTTGCTATATAGCAGTTCGTCGAAGATCTTGGTCATTGCCCGCTGATATGTAGCACCGGCATTCTTGAGACCGAAGGGCATTCTCTTGTAGTGGAATATCCCCTTGGGCGACCTGAAAGCCGTGTGAATCCGGTCGTGGTCGGCTATCCAAATTTGGTTATAGCCGGACGATCCATCCATAAAGGACAAGGCCTCGTGGCTAGTGGTTCCATCAATCATCACTTCGGTGATAGGCACCGGAAAGTCATCTTTTGGGCAGGCTTTGTTCAGGTCGCGGAAATCCACGCAAATCCTGATCTGTCCATTCTTTTTCTTTACCGGTACAATGTTGGCCAACCAAGTAGTGTATTGGTTCTCCGCCACGAAGCCGACATCTATGAGCTTGTCGACCTCCTTGCAGATCTGGCTGATCAATTTCGGCCTCATACGCCGGGGAAACTGCTTCACTGGTTCCACTGTGGGGTCAATGGCCAAGATGTGCTGAGTCACCTCGGGGCTGAGCCCAGGCATTTCTTTGTAATTCCAGGCAAAGCAATCCCGGAATTCTTGCAGCAACTTTGTGTATTGTTCTCTCTCCTGTAGGGGCATAAGAGCACTCAGAAAGGTCGGCCTGGGGTCACCTTCTGTGCCAAGGTTGATCTCAATCAATTCATCGACTGTGGCCTGGCCGCGATTTTTAATTTTCGACGGGGCTGGCGACAAATCGATGAAGTCTTGATCTTCATTGTCTTCGGGCTCGAAGACGCCATCCCCCTCTTCTTGTTCCTCATGAAGGGGCACGGGGGCTGCATCTGTCGCGCATTCCTCCTGGACCATAGCTACCGGGTCCGCAGGGCCCGCTGGTGCAGAAAGGCACGAGGCCACCTCGGGATCTTCTGTATACTCATCATAGACAGCTCCGGCGGGGGCCGTGGTAGCCGCATCTTCGGGCGCCTGGTACTGGATGGATAGTGTATAGGCTCCCCTTCCGGGGCTGTCCGCCACGTGGGGGCGTGGTGGGGCTACCACATAGTCACCCATTCTGAGCTCGTCCCTGTCAATGAGATTTTGAGCAATGTCTTTGAAGACATAGCAGTCTTCGATGGCGTGGCCCAGTATCTGATGGTAGGGACAAAATAGTGGGTCCCCACTTCTTCGGGTGTCCTGCGGCCTCTTGGACCGTGGGAGGGAGACCTTGCTGTAGTGGCACGCCCAGTCAAAAATACCCCGAGTCTTCTCTCTTGGGAAAGAGTAGGGCTTTTACAGCTTCTCTTGGAGTGTCAGGCCTTGCCTGGTTGGCCGTCAGGTTAATGGGTTTGCCGTGTCTCCTATCTCCCTTCTTGACCAGACGGGGACATCGGGACTGGTGTCTCGGGGTCGAGACATGTAGCCACCCCACGGGCGGAGAGAACCCTGGATGCGGTCGACAACTAGCGAGGTCAACTCAGCCAGCCGTGCTTTTAACATCTCGATCTCCCGTTGCTGCCTATGGTACAAGGCGTACATGACGGGGTCATATCGAGGGGAATTTGGGGCATGACCCATGCTTCTGCTTCTTGCTTCGCCAGCAGGCCGAAGTGAGGGCGCCTCGACGGTGTGCTCTTGCGAGGCTAGCCTGTCGGAGAGAGAGGGGGTTTTCCCCGTGCAGCAGCGGCGGAGAGGGTTCCAAAGGAACACTTCTTCGTCTTGTGCCTCCTCGGCCAGAGGCCAGGGATATACTTCTTGGTGGGCTTCCCGCAAATCTACAGCTTCCGCGGGGTCGTCGCCGGACATGGCCGTAACCGATATTACATCAGTTTCGTAATAATCTTCTAGTGAAAAGCCCAGACCGGGGTGCTTGGTGATTTGTAGCAATCGCCGATCCAGGTTTGGTGGGTTCCACATTCTTTCGAACATTTCCTTCCGGCTGGAGGGTTGATAGGGGGGAATCTTTTGCTTTCTGACCATTCTGGCTGCCTGGTCGGTCATATGGGGGAGTCCCACAATGGGGACGTGTGGGTCATGCAACTCGTCAGGAAACCGGTAATCATCATCTTCCATGACTGGCTTTTCCCCGACAACATAAAAGATAGTGGATGGCCCCACCGGGTTAGGCACTTCAAAGGTCCTCAGCCGCTCGGCCGTTTGACAGTCAATCTCTGTAATGGGCTTGATGATCCCTCGCGGGACTCTGACATCCTCCAGCAGGTCTTCGAGGCAAGGCGTCCCCGGTGTAGAGTAGATAGGGAGAGGGGCTCCCTTAAATACCCCCCCCTCTTGTGCAATGAATGGTACATGTGGGGGAGCCACATAACCTGGGGGCGGCGGAGGAAACCAACTGCCCGACTCCACTTTCTTCTTCCCTTTGCCTTGGGCGGCTTGGGGGGCCTACTTCACCTTCTCTAGATATAGATTGGCATCTGACAAGTGACACTCGAACACCTCGAACGGGTGGAGGTCGGCGAAGATTCTGACTTCCTTCCCTTCACAGGGGTACTTGATGCATTGATGCAGGGTGGAGGGCACCACTCTGTTCTGGTGTAGCCAGGGCCGACCAAGCAACGCCTTATAGGAGGTGTTGGAGTTGATGACGTGGAACTGGACCTTGGTGGTGAAGTCATCAAAGGTCAGGCTGAACTCTGCGACCCCCATGGGCACCTCACATTTCTGGTTAAAACCAGCAATCTTGACATTTCTAACCTCAACCAGGTGTACATCAAAATAATGCTTTTGGTACACCCGGTATGGGAGTATAATCACTGCTGCCCCCGGGTCGATCAGGACCCTGTTGATGGGCTGGCCGTTCAACTGCCCTTTCATGTAGAGGGGCCTGTTATGGCTGCAGGTCGGCAGGAGCATGTCATCTTCTGTGAAAGCCACAGCTACTTCAAGTGAGGTTTCTGCCAGGCAAGCTTCAAGGTGCGCTGGCGTCTGGAGTGCGGCAATGATGGCTTGCCGTGTTTCTTCATCCAAAGACAGCATCTCCCACACGGTAAACCGGGTCGGGATCTTCTTGAGGTGTCTGACTATTCGGTCAGCAGCCCGCACCTTGAGTAATTTCATCTCTTCGGGCTTGCTGCGCCTGCCCCCACCCTGGAGCTGGGGTGTCAGGTCAGGGGATGCCAACTTTGTGGGCTCCGTTGCAGCCTGCTGAGCCGGCGGGGCCTGCTGGGCTTCCTCCGTCCCCCGCATGAATTCGGCGAGGTTTGGGATATCATTGTTGTCCGCTTCTGGCTGAGGAAGAGTTGCCGCCGGTAGAGCTTGAGAGCTGCTTATTTTTTCGGTCGAAGGAGACGCCTGGGAGCGCGCCTTCCCGCCTGCTCGGGCTAACAGGAATTCGGCGAATGAAGGGGTGCCTCGGCTCCTAGCCCCTACGGGGTAGAGACCCGTCGGAGGAGGGATCTCGGTGCCTCAGACCTCAGGGTCGGGGACCTGGTATGGTTGTTCCCCCCTGAGCATGATGTTGAGGTTATCCTGAGGAGGCCGCCCCCACTTCCTTCCCGACCTGGTGGCGTGTTGGGAAGTGGAGACTTCAGCTTGATTCGCTTCCGACGGCTCATGGGGTGGCTCTTCTTCTGTTTCCTCCAGGGAAAGGGCAGTGTCGAATAAAGCCGAGAGGGTGTTGCAGGCGACGATGACCTCCTTCTTCTTCTTTCCCCTGGGTCTTCTCTTCTTCTTCTTCTTTCCTGCTGCGGCGGATGGCTGCTCTTGGGGAAGTTCAGCCCACAGGGGAGGCTCTTTCTCTGCTTCAGCTTCTGCCCCTGGATCCAGTTCGAGTGATTTGAACTCCTCCCATGGGACATACTCCTTCAGCTCCACGGGCTGGATTTCGGGCTGCTCATAATCTTCAAGCCCATCAATAATAGCCTGGAGTCTTTCAACCTCTAGGCTGGTCTTCTTGTGCATCCGCAGCGGAACAGAGCTCTTTTTATTGTGAGTGGACCGCCTCATGACTAGCCGGGGGGCCGTGTCGTGGCGAACTGGGCTTGCTGGGGGCGGTGCAGGCCGGGGTGTTGCGTCCCTCAGATGAACTCCGGGGCTGGGTCGAGGGACGTGTGCTCTTCTATTCTTTCTAGTTGCAGTCTGCCAGCCTCCTTGATCCTGAGCCGGGGTCATGATGAAGGTCTCATAAGTGGCGCGGGCGCAGGCCTCCGCCCACTCCTCAGGCAACTCCTGGTATAGCGAGACCATGTTGACAGTAGAGGTTATGTTGGGCAACTCATGCGGTTGCGGGGGGTCTACTCTATGCTCCCCCATGTCCAGCTCCCCATTCTTGATTAAGGACTCAATAACATCCTTGAAGACATAGCAGTCTTCAATGGTATGTCCGAGCACTCGGTGGTACGGGCAGAAGCGCGGGTCATCCTTTTTCTTTAGG
Organism: Amorphophallus konjac; assembly: GCA_022559845.1. Lineage (NCBI taxonomy): Eukaryota > Viridiplantae > Streptophyta > Magnoliopsida > Alismatales > Araceae > Amorphophallus > Amorphophallus konjac. Next base: position 17,974 of record JAHNEJ010001413.1, on the reverse strand, counting down.
TCGTCGGGCCTTTTCGGCTCTGGCAGTGTAATTTTGTTGTAGCTGGTCGCCCATTCGAACAGAAGCTTAGACTTGTCCCGGGCAAAGGAATACAGCTTATTTCTCATCTTCTCCCTTAGTGAGGGGCCTTCCCGCCGTTCTGTGGTTCTGGGCGGAGGAAGGTCGGCAGCCCCCTTGGCTTTCTCTTTCTGCTTTTCAAAAGCCTGGAAATCTAATGTGTGCACCTCTGGGGGAGCTGGCTTCTTCTCGGCCTGCCTGGCTCTTTGGCTTGACATGGCCGGGGTGGAGGAGTATCTGGCCAAAAATGCCTCGATCTCTGCTACCATGTTGTTCAGGCGGTCAAATGTCTTGACCTCGGTGCCAATCATCCTTTCCAGGATCTCTTTCTTCAAGTTCTGTTTGCATATCTGCACCGCATCCTCCTGGTGTGGGGGACGCCTGCACCTCATGCTGAGGTTCCTCCATCTTTTAATATAGTCGAGGGCCGACTCGTCATTCTTCTGTCTTGTGGCATAAAGTTCTGCCACGGTGACCTCTCGTTCTGCAACATAGAATCTTTCTTTGAACTTCTTTTGCATGTCGGGCCAGTCGGCGACAGACTCGGGTGGCAGGCCGGAGTACCACTCAAAGGCAAGCCCGGTGAGTGTCGAGCCGAAGAACTTCAGGAGGTAGGCCTCATCAGCAGCCAAGTCCCCCATGACGTTCACATAATAAGCAATGTGCTCCCTGGGGGACCCTTGCCCGTTGAACTTTTCAAACTTGGGTGGCTTGGTGACGCCGACCGGCAACTTCTTCGCAGCATGGTGAGCCGGGTAGGGCACCCGGTAGACGTCGAACGGCGTCTGATCCCCGTCACCTCTCTCGGCCAGTTTCATGTCTATCAACTGTTCCATCATCAACCGGCTAACTGTTGCCGGGGCAACCAGACTCGGATAAAAATGGGCGGGCTGCGCACTCGGGGTAGCTAGCACGGTCGCCTGGGGGGCCATGAGGGACCCTTGGGAAAGTACGGCCTGTGGCGGGACTGGTGCGGCGCAGTGCGCCTGCTGCAGGGACGCGTCCCCGAGAGGGTTGAAGGCTGCTGGAAGGGCTGCTTCTGAAAATTGCCCCCTGTCCCTAGGCGCTTCGGGTAAAACCTCGGTCTGCCAGGACGTCGGGGGCGGTGTGTTCCGTTCATTCAATTGCTTTTTGAGTGATTCAATTTCCTGCTGGAACCGCTGCATCATGAGCAGCATTGCCGGGTCAACCGTGGGGAGGCTGGGCATGCCCCCTATCTCCTCGGCCGGGGCGTCCTCGGATGATGTCGAGGGTCCACCACTCGTGTCGCCGGTGGTGACCACATTGGCCGTGAGGGCCGAGAGGGGCTCTTCAGGTAAGGTCCCTTCGGCGCCTGTGGGTGCCACGCCGCCTGCCGCTCTCCCTCTTCTAGTGAGGGGCCCCGGCCTGACGGCGATTCTGGCCACTTCTTCCGGATCGGTGGGCAAGGCCCCGTACCGACCGTGAACTCCTGCCATGTTGCAGGTGAATGTTTGCCATCTCTTGTTCTTGCTTCTCTTTGTCTCCCTCCTGGACGGTCTTCCTGGGAACACCAGTCTGTCGAAAATCGATCGTCGGGGTGGCGTTTCCTCCCGTACAGGGGACTGGCGCGGCTCCTCCGAGCGATTATTTGACTCCGCGCTGGGTGCGGGTCGGGCTCCTTCTTCTGGGAAAGCGGAGGCCATTGCCCCCAGCAGTCTCTGGCGGCCGGCGGGGGTGCTACCCAGGCCTCGGAGGTAATTTCTTATAGCCTGCTCGATCCCTTCCCACTCCTGGTCAGGGAGAGCAGCCTACGGTTGCATGTCGATGATAGTGGCAGGGGGAGAATAGGCCTTGAGTGCTGGGCTGGCAGCATTGTGTCGGCGCCCTCGGGGATGGCGGTGGACATTCTCGGACGGCACCGGGATGACGGGTGCCGGTCGGAGAGTTGGGGTCATCACCTCGACCCTGCCATCTCGTCGGGCCCTCCTCGGGCGGGAAGTGCTGGGCCCTGCCTGGGCGGGTGCAGCGGGCTGGGCCTCCTTGGGTACCCAGACTTGCTTCAGTTTGGCCGGCCTGTGAGCCGGCGCCTTTTTCTGTGCCGCAGCTGGGGTTGCGGGCGTGGCCCTCTATTTCAGCTTCTCCAGTCCTTGAAAAGAGTTGTGGACTGGGACGGTCGGGATGATACGGTCTGGTGTCACTTGGGACCTCTGCCCGTCCAGACGGACTCGGAGGGCCCCAATAGTCATGGACTTTCCGGAGTTGGACGAGCGGCGCCCCGATCCGGCGCCGGTGTTGCTCCTCCGAAGCCTTCTTCGGTGGGATGCTGACCCTTGGTGGGAAGGGCCGGTAGTTTGGTGCACGTTGCAGCTCAGCGTCATTGTGGGGACGCTGTTGTTGTTCTTGGCCGTAGCTCGACCGACAGCAGTTTCGACGGCCCCCGGAGAGGGAGCATGGATCTGGGACTCTTCGGGCGCCGTCACCTCAAGAACGTTGACAAAGGCCACCCCCAAGAAGTTGGGGAAGCGTACGGTGGGAGGGAAGCTCCTGAAGCTGAGGGGGACCGCCAGGTAGCCACCTCAGACGTGGTTCTCGACGGGCTGAGGGCCGCAAGTGACAGCCATGGTTGGCACCATGGTGCAATTCTTTCTCTCTGCATTTGACAAAGTAACGCAATTAGTATTACAAGAAGGGGACCGCGGGGCCCCTAATTTCGGCAAAGAGATGAAGGGTGGCTCGGTCCCACCGGGCATGTCAGAACTGTGGACGCACTTTTCGCTCGGCTCGTTCGTTTCGGCTGGTCTCGTTGGTCTGTTAAGTGCGTGGGCGTGCCAGTCACCGAGGTGACAATTTATTCGGGCTCCGAAGAGCCCATGGTGCGCTCGATCTGACTTTGTCAGGCGATTATGTGGTTCGTGTCGGGACCGAATCCCGTCGCGCCATCAAGGTCACGACGTCATTTACATCCCCCATATGAGGGAACACCCTTGATTAATTGCCAAAATTAGGGGTCCCACGACCGAAAGGAATAATACTAATTGCGAGAGAGAGATAGGGGCAGATCACACTGGGAGTTATGTTCAGACCACAAATCATCGGCCGTGTTGGTCACTCATGGACCTTTTCATGTTCAGACACCGGTCCGTGATGGGAACGCGACGGGAAAACCGGGACGAGTCCGTTCAAATGTACGCCGAGCGCACGGCAATTTCAATGATGACTCGGAAGGCGTCCGGAACGAGAAACAAATCCGGTCCGGTCGGGCTGTCGGCCCGAGGCTAGGTTGGGACCGGACCATGTCAGGATGATTCCCAAGATCTGAGCCCGACCTGAGAGGGCGGCATTATTGTTCCTTTTGCCCCGGGTCCCGGGGAGAGATGGGGCTGCGGTGTAGGCCCTAGCATCTTTTATCTGGGATTCTCTTAATTATGTGCATCTCTTTTCTCTGTTGCTTATTACTTCTTTATGCATTTGCTCCGGATGATTTCTTTTCTTTTATTCATTATTATCATTATTAGTATTATTACTATTTTTATTATTTTTTATTACCCCTCCCATCTCCTTTTTCGTTATTAGTGTTGCATATTCAGAGTCCCTTAATTAGCATAATTTTCATTAATTTATTTGCTATTGTTAATGCCCTTATCATGCTATATATATATATATGTATGTACATGCAGTGTGCCGGCGAAGGGAATAGGGTGTACCGCTGAAGGAAAGAGTGTACCGCTGGGTGCTCAAAGGGCGTACCGCTGGGAGGCAACAAGGGCGTACCACTGAGGGAAAGAGGTGTGCCGCTGGGTGCTAAAAGGGCGTACCGCTGGGAGGCAACAAGGGCGTACCGCTGGAGGCTCAAAGGGGTTTAGAGGAGTGTGCCGCTGGGTTGAAAAAGGGGTGCAACGGTGAGAGCCAGAAGAGGTGTACCGATGAAGGGGTGTTGAAGGATAGAGGTAGTGTGCCGGAGAAGAGGCTTTGAAGCATGCCGCTGAAGGCTGGGAGGAGTGTGCCGGCGAAGGGATTGGATGAGCATGCCACTGAAAGATGATTAGAGTGCACCGTTGAAGGGCCAATCACGGCATGATGGTGGAGGTTCAATCAGTCTTCAATTCTTTATTTTAAGGCTTTTCTTTTCTTCTTATTTTAATTTTTATGCAATTTTATATAAACTTCTCCCTTGTTTTGTTCTGTTCGGCCTCTCTGCCATAAGTCGGAAGTTCGGCCTGTTGTGGTGTTGATCAGTTTGGTTCTTATCATGGTACCGACAGTGACTTGATTAGTTGGAAGGCTTCATCATTAATTATTCTGTTCGTTTGTTGCCTCCTTTTGCCTTATTTAACATGTTGTTATTTTCTAACAAAAATTCGGCAGCATCTCCCCTTGACCCGGGGCGTAAGGGAGATAAAGGGAACGCGCCCACAAGGAGTGGCGGAACCCGACAACTGGAGGTGGGTGCCCGGAGGCAACAACACCTTTATAGAGCCTCGGAAAATGCAGAGAAAACCGCGAACGGAGGACTTCTGGTACTAGGCAGAATGGGCTGGGGGTTGGCGGCTGAGGGCATACCGCTGAGGCACCAGGGGAAGGTGTACCGCTGGGGGGGCCAGAAAGTGTGTCGCTGAGGGCTAGAAGGGGTGCACCGTCCAAGGGCAACGGGGTGTGCCGCTGAGGGCCAATAGGGGTGTGCCGCTGAGGGCCAGAAGGGTGTACCGGTCAAGGGCCAACGGGGTGTGCCGCCGAGGGCCAAAAGGTGTGCCAGCCAAGGCCTGGAAAGTTACATCGCTGGAGGATTAAAAGAGCTAAGTGTGTGGGCTGGGAGACCTGCAGGCTATTCAGGGAAAGAAGGGGAATTCAAGGCCGAGGAAGGGCTGCTGGAAATGAGTAAAGGACCCACAAGGCCAGGCTTCAAAGGGGAGGCATCACATTGATACGGTGACTCGAAAGAAACCGGAGAAACGGAGAAAACGGACAACACACTGCATGCATTGTGAAGGCGGGAGTAAACCATCAAACATAGCAGGAAAGACCCAAGAAAGATGATTTTTCATTCATGGGAAGCAAAGGGCCGAGGCCCTACATACACATTGACGGACACACCCGAGCCAAGGCTACGGGCAAGAAAGAAAACCTAAAAGCAAAAGAAAGGGAAGAAGAAAGCAAGGAAAACCATGGAAAGGAAGGTGTTGGGGCTGAAGTGGGGACGATCGTCCACCCCCCCTTCTCCAACACTTCCCCCCTGTTACATCAAGCCCTTCTTCTCTCTTACTCTCTCTTCTTCCCGGTGGTCGTCGGAGGGAGCTCACGCCGGAACGCCTCCTCCTCTCTTCTCCTTTTTCTCCGTGTGTGTGTCTTTGTCCGTCCCTTTCTTCTCCTTCCTCCTGTCTGGCCCCCTCCCTCCTTTTTTTTCTCCGTCGAACACGGGAGTCCTTTATACTCCCAGCAGCGGGAGCCTTGAGCACAGCTGTCGAAGGTGGGAATTAGCCCGTGATCATGGGGGTTTGACCTCCCCTGTCCTGGCTGTCAGGGGAGTAGCCTGTGTGCCCCAGTCATTGGTCGACACCTCGGATCGGCCACTACGCGCCGAAGATGCGTAGGGCATGGGCACCACGTCGTTCGGCCGTTGACAAGGCTTAACGCTGTGCCGCTGGTGGGCTGAAGAAGCGTGCCGCAGAAGAGCCAAACTGGCGTGTCGCTGAAGGTTGCCCAAGTGCACCATTGAAGGGGGCAAACAGCGTGCCGTTAAAGGACCAAAGGGGCGTGCCACTGAAGCAAAAAGTGTGCCGCTAAACCCCCAAAACGGGCGTACCGCTGAGGGCCCCTGGGGTGTGTGCCGCTGAATCCCCCCCTGGGGCGTACCGCTGAGGACCCCCCCATGGGGGTTGTACCGCTGAAGGCTCCCCCCTTGGGGGTGTACCGCTGGAGCCACCCCCAGGGGGTGTGCCGCTGAAGCCCTGGGCCGTGCCGCTGGGACCCCAAAGGGGTGTACCGCTGAGCAGCCCAGGGGGTGTGCCGCTGAATGCCTTGGGCCGTGCCGCTGGGACCCCAAAGGGGTGTGCCGCTGAGCAGCCCAGGGGGTGTGCCGCTGAGCACCCTAATGGGTGTGCTGCTGAGCACCCCAGGGTGTGGCGTTGAAGGCCAAATTGGGCGAGCTTCTGAGCCCGGTCTGAGCCCGTTATGGACACGAGTCATGGCCTGTTTGGCTTTCTTCGAGGCCCACGGATTGCGGGGCTTATTGTGATTGGTTTCTCTTCACGGCCGTGACTCCTGGAGGCTGCCTCGCGGTAGTACGCATACTTAGGGAGTCCGGACGACCAGTCTCTCCGGGGCTCCTTCACTCAGCGCCGTTGTTGATGCGGGGTCGAGCATAATATTTGGGTGTGCAATTTTTGATGTCCACACATGACCTGGGAGATGAAAGTGACTTGTCAGAATTGACGGAATCCTGATCGGATGCCCGGTTTGACCTCGGCGCTCAAAGTTCATTTTCAAAGTACACTTAGTTTAACTAAACAGCCAGGTCGGGTCCGGGGGTCTAAAACCTGAAATACTAGTCGGATGGCTATGCCAATTGTTCCAACAGGACCTGGGAGATGAAAGTGAGTTGTTAGAACTGACGGAATCCAGATCGGATGCCCGGTTTGAGCTCGGCGCTCAAAGTTTATTTTTAAAGTACACTTAGTTTAAATGAACTGCCAGGTCGGGTCCGGGGGTCTAAAACCTGAAATACCGGTCGGATGGCCGTGCCAATCATACCAACACGACCTGGGAGATGAAAGTGACTTGTTAGAACTGACGGAATCCAGATCGGATGCCCGGTTTGAGCTCGGTGCTCAAAGTTCATTTTCAAAGTACACTTAGTTTAAATGAACTGCCAGGTCAGGTTCGGGGGTCTAAAACCTGAAATACCAGTCGGATGGCCATGCCGATCATTCAAACACGACCTGGGAGATGAAAGTGACTTGTCAGAACTGACGGGATCCAAATCGGATGCCCGGTTTGAGCTCGGCGCTCAAAGTTCATTTTCAAAGTACACTTAGTTTAAATGAACTGCCAAGTTAGGTCCGGGGGTCTAAAACCTGAAATACCGATCGGATGACCATGCCGATCATTCCAACATGACCTGGGAGATGAAAGTGACTTGTCAGAACTGACGGAATCCAGATCGGATACCCGGTTTGAGCTCGGCACTCAAAGTTCATTTTCAAAGTACACTTAGTTTAAATGAACTGCTAGGTCTGGTCCGGGGGTCTAAAACCTGAAATACCGGTCGGATGGTCATGTCAATCATTCCAACACGACTTGGGAGATGAAAGTGACTTGTCAGAATTGACGGAATCCAGATCGGATGCCCGGTTTGAGCTCGGCGCTCAAAGTTCATTTTCAAAGTACACTTAGTTTAAATGAACTGCCAGGTCATGTCCGGGAGTCTAAAACCTGAAATACCGATCGGATGGCCATGTCGATCATTCCAACATGACCTGGGAGATGAAAGTGACTTGTCAGAACTGACAGAATCCAGATCGGATGCCCGATTTGAGCTTTGCGCTCAAAAGTTCATTTTCAAGGTACACTTAGTTTAAATGAACTGCCAGGTCGGGTCCGAGGGTCTAAAACCTGAAATACCGGTCGGATGGCCATGCCGATCATTCCAACACGACCTGGGAGATGAAAGTGACTTGTCAGAACTGACGAGATCCAAATCGGATGCCCGGTTTGAGCTCGACGCTCAAAGTTCATTTTCAAAGTACACTTAGTTTAAATGAACTGCCAGGTCGGGTCCGGGGGTCTAAAAACTGAAATACCGGTTGGATGGCCATGCCGATCATTCCAACATGACCTGCGAGATGAAAGTGACTTGTCAGAACTGACGAGATCCAAATCGGATGCCCGGTTTGAGCTCGGCGCTCAAAGTTCATTTTCAAAGTACACTTAGTTGAAATGAACTGCCAGGTCGGGTCCAGGGTTCTAAAACCAGAAATACCTGTTGGATGGCCATGCTGATCATTCCAACACGACCTGGGAGATGAAAGTAACTTTTCAGAACTGACAGAATCCAGATCGGATGGCCGGTTTGAGCTCGGCGCTCAAAAGTTCATTTTCAAAGTACACTTAGTTTAAATGAACTGCCTGGTCGGGTCCGGGGGTCTAAAACCTGAAATACCGATTGGATGGCCATGCCGATCATTCCAACACGACTTGGGAGATGAAAGTGACTTGTCAGAACTGACGGGATCCAAATCGGATGCCCGGTTTGAGCTCGGCGCTCAAAGTTCATTTTCAAAGTACACTTAGTTTAAATGAACTGCCAGGTCGGGTCCGGGGGTCTAAAACCTTAAATACTAGTCGGATCGCCATGCCGATCATTCCAACATGACCTAGGAGATGAAAGTGACTTGTCAGAACTGACGGGATCCAAATCGGATGCCCGGTTTGAGCTCGGCGCTCAAAGTTCCTTTTCAAAGTACACTAAGTTTAAATGAACTGCTAGGTCGGGTCCGGGGGTCTAAAACCTGAAATACCGGTCGGATGGCCATGCTGATCCTTCCAACATGACCTGGGAGATGAAAGTGACTTGTCAGAACTGACGGAATCTAGATTGGATGCTCGGTTTGAGCTCGGCGCTCAAAGTTCATTTTTAAAGTACACTTAGTTTAAATGAACTGCCAGGTCGGGTCCGGGGGCCTAAAACCTGAAATAACAGTCGGATGGCCATGCCGATCATTCCAACATGACCTGGGAGATGAAAGTGACTTGTCAGAACTGACGAAATCCAGATCGGATGCCCTGTTTGAGCTCGGCGCTCAAAAGTTCATTTTTTAAGTACACTTAGTTTAAATGAACTGTCAGGTCGGGTCCGGGGGTCAAAAACCTGAAATACCGGTCGGATGGCCATGCCGATCATTCCAACACGGCGTGGGAGATGAAAGTGACTTGTCAGAACTGACGGGATCCAAATCGGATGCCCGATTTGAGCTCGGCGCTCAAAGTTCATTTTGAAAGTACACTTAGTTTAAATGAACTGCCAGGTCGGGTCCGGGGTCTAAAACCTGAAATACTAGTCGGATGGCCATGCCGATCGTTCCAAGATGACCTGGGAGATGAAAGTGACTTGTTAGAACTTACGGAATCCAGATCGGATGCCCGGTTTGAGCTCGGCGCTCAAAGTTCATTTTCAAAGTACACTTAGTTTAAATGAACTACCAGGTCGGGTCCGGGGGTCTAAAACATGAAATACCGGACGGATGGCCATGCCAATCATTCCAACACGATCTGGGAGATGAAAGTGACTTGTCAAAACTGACGGAATCCAGATCGGATGCTCGGTTTGAGCTCGGCGCTCAAAGTTCATTTTCGAAGTACACTTAGTTTAAATGAACTGCCAGGTCGGGTCCGGGGGTCTAAAACCTGAAATACCAGTCGGATGGCCGCACCGATCGTTCCAACACGACCTGGGAGATGAAAGTGACTTGTCAGAACTGACGGAATCTAGATCGGATGCCCAGTTTGAGCTCGGCGCTCAAAAGTTCATTTTCAAAGTACACTTTGTTTAAATGAACTGCCAGGTCGGGTCCGGGGGTCTAAAACCTGAAATACCAGTCGGATGGCCGTGCCGATCATTCCAACACGACCTGGGAGATGAAAGTGACTTGTCAGAACTGACGGGATTCAAATCGGATGCCCGGTTTGAGCTCGGCGCTCAAAGTTCATTACTTAGTTTAAATGAACTGCCAGGTCGGGTCCGGGGGTCTAAAACCTGAAATACTGGTCGGATGGCCGTGCCGATCATTCCAACACGATCTGGGAGATGAAAGTGACTTGTCAGAACTGACGGAATCCAGATCGGATGCCCGGTTTGAGCTCGGCGCTCAAAGTTCATTTTCAAAGTACACTTAGTTTAAATGAACTACCAGGTCGGGTCCGGGGGTCTAAAACATGAAATACCAGACGGATGGCCATGCCAATCATTCCAACACGATCTGGGAGATGAAAGTGACTTGTCAAAACTGACGGAATCCAGATCGGATGCTCGGTTTGAGCTCGGCGCTCAAAGTTCATTTTCGAAGTACACTTAGTTTAAATGAACTGCCAGGTCGGGTCCGGGGGTCTAAAACCTGAAATACCAGTCGGATGGCCACACCGATCGTTCCAACACGACCTGGGAGATGAAAGTGACTTGTCAGAACTGACGGAATCTAGATCGGATGCCCAGTTTGAGCTCGGCGCTCAAAAGTTCATTTTCAAAATACACTTTGTTTAAATGAACTGCCAGGTCGGGTCCGGGGGTCAAAAACCTGAAATACCAGTCGTATGGCCGTGCCGATCATTCCAACACGACCTGGGAGATGAAAGTGACTTGTCAGAACTGACGGGATTCAAATCGGATGCCCGGTTTGAGCTCGGCGCTCAAAGTTCATTTTCAAAGTACACTTAGTTTAAATGAACTGCCAGGCCAGGTCCGGGAGTCTAAAACCTGAAATACCGGTCGGATGGCCGTGCCGATCATTCCAACACGATCTGGGAGATGAAAGTGACTTGTCAGAACTGACGGAATCCAGATCGGATGCCCGGTTTGAGCTCGGCGCTCAAAGTTCATTTTTAAAGTACACTTAGTTTAAATGATCTGCCAGGTCGGGTCCGGGGGTCTAAAACCTGAAATACCGGTCGGATGGCGGTGCCAATCATTCCAACACGACCTGGGAGATGAAAGTGACTTTTTAGAACTGACGGAATCTAGATCGGATGCCCCGTTTGAGCTCGACGCTCAAAGTTCATTTTCAAAGTACACTTAGTTTAAATGAACTGCCAGGTCGGGTTCGGGGGTCTAAAACCTGAAATACCGGTCGGATGGCCATGCTGATCATTCAAACACGACCTGGGAGATGAAAGTGACTTGTCAGAACTGACGGGATCCAAATCGGATGCCCGGTTTGAGCTCGGCGCTCAAAGTTCATTTTCAATGTACCCTTAGTTTAAATGAACTGCCAGGTCGGGTCTGGGGGTCTAAAACCTGAAATACCGATCGGATGGCCGTGCCGATCATTCCAACATGACCTGGGAGATGAAAGTGACATGTCAGAACTGACGGCATCCAAATTCGATGCCCGGTTTGAGCTCGGCGCTCAAAGTTCATTCCTTACTTTAAATGAACTGCCAGGTCGGGTCCGGGGGTCTAAAATCTGAAATACTGGTCGGATGGCCGTGCCAATCATTCCAACACAACCTGCGAGATGAAAGTGACTTGTCAGAACTGACGGGATCCAAATCGGATGCCCGGTTTGAGCTCGGCGCTCAATGTTCATTTTCAAAGTACACTTAGTTTAAATGAACTGCCAGGTCGGGTCCGGGGGTCTAAAACCTAAAATACCAGTCGGATGGCCGTGCCGATTATTCCAACACGACCTGGGAGATGAAAGTGACTTGTCAGAACTGACGGAATCCAGATCGGATGCTCGGTTTGAGCTCGGCGCTCAAAGTTCATTTTCAAAGTACACTTAGTTTAAATGATCTGCCAGGTCGAGTCCGAGGGTCTAAAACCTGAAATACTGGTCGGATGGCCGTGCCAATTGTTCCAACATGACCTGGGAGTTGAAAGTGACTTTTTAGAACTGACGGAATCCAGATCGGATGCCCGGTTTGAGCTCGGCGCTCAAAGTTTATTTTCAAAGTACACTTAGTTTAAATGAACTGCCAGGTCGGGTACGGGGGTCTAAAACCTGAAATACCAGTCGGATGGCCAAGCCGATCATTCAAACACGACCTGGGAGATGAAAGTGACTTGTCAGAACTGACGGGATCCAAATTGGATGCCCGGTTTGAGCTCGGCGCTCAAAGTTCATTTTCAAAGTACCCTTAGTTTAAATAAACTGCCAGGTCGGGTCCGGGGGTCTAAAACCTGAAATACCGATCGGATGGCCGTGCCGAGCATTCCAACATGACCTGGGAGATGAAAGTGACAAGTCAGAGCTGACGGGATCCAAATTGGATGCCCGGTTTGAGCTCGGCGCTCAAAGTTCATTTTCAAAGTACACTTAGTTTAAATGAACTGCCAGGTCGGGTCCGGGGGTCTAAAACCTGAAATACCTGTTGGATGGCAGTGCCGATCATTCCAACATGACCTGGGAGTTGAAAGTGACTTGTCAGAACTGACGGAATCCAGATCGGATGCCCGGTTTGAGCTCGGCGCTCAAAAGTTAATTTTCAAAGTACACTTATTTTAAATGAACTACCTGGTCGGGTCCGGGGGTCTAAAACCTGAAATACCGGTTAGATGGCCATGCCGATCATTTCAACACGACCTGGGAGATGAAAGTGACTTGTCAGAACTGACGGTATCGAAATCGGATACCCGATTTGAGCTCGGCGCTCAAAGTTCATTTTCAAAGTACACTTAGTTTAAATGAACTGCCAGGTCGGGTCAGGGGGGCTAAAACCTTAAATACCAGTCAGATCGCCATGCCGATCATTCCAACATGACCTGGAAGATGAAAGTGACTTGTCAGAACTGACGGGATCCAAATCGGATGCCCGGTTTAAGCTCGGCGCTCAAGGTTCATTTTCAAAGTACACTTAGTTTAAATGAACTGCCAGGTCGGGTCCGGGGGTCTAAAACCTGAAATACCGATCAGATGGCCATGCCGATCATTCCAACATGACCTGGGAGATGAAAGTGACTTGTCAGAACTGATGGAATCCAAATTGGATGCCCGGTTTGAGCTCGGCGCTCAAAGTTCATTTTCAAAGTACACTTAGTTTAAATGAACTGCCAGGTCGGGTCCGGGGGTCTAAAACTTGAAATACCAGTCGGATGGCCATGTTGATCATTCCAACATGACCTGGGAGATGAAAGTGACTTGTCAGAACTGATGAAATCTAGATCGGATGCCCGGTTTGAGCTCGACGCTCATAAGTTCATTTTTTTAAGTACACTTAGTTCAAATGAACTGTCAGGTCGGGTCCGGGGGTCTAAAACTTGAAATAACAGTCGGATGGCCATGCCGATCATTCCAACACGACGTGGGAGATGAATGTGACTTGTTAGAACTGACGGGATCCAAATCGGATGCCCGGTTTGAGCTCGGCGCTCAAAGTTCATTTTCAAAGTACACTTAGTTTAAATGAACTGCCAAGTCAGGTCCGGGGGTCTAAAACCTGAAATACCGGTCGGATGGCCGTGCCAATCATTCGAACATGACCTGGGAGATGAAAGTGACTTGTTAGAACTGACGGAATCAAGATCGGATGCCCGGTTTGAGCTCGACGCTCAGAGTTCATTTTCAAAGTACACTTAGTTTAAATGAACTGCCAGGTCGGGTCCGGGGGTCTAAAAACCTGAAATACCGGTCGGATGGCCATGCCGATCATTCCAACACGATCTGTGAGATGAAAGTGACTTGTCAGAACTGACAGAATCCAGATCGGATGCCCGGTTTGAGCTCGACGCTCAAAGTTCATTTTCGAAGTACACTTAGTTTAAATGAACTGCCAGGTCGGGTCCGGGGGTCAAAAACCTGAAATACCGGTCGGATGGGCGTGCCTGTCGTTCCAACACGACCTGGGAGATGAAAGTGACTTTTCAGAACTGACGGGATCCAAATCGGATGCCCGGTTTGAGCTCGGCGCTCAAAGTTCATTTTCAAAGTACACTTAGTTTAACTGAACTGCCAGGTCGGGTCCGGGGGTCTAAAACCTGAAATACCGGACGGATGGCCGTGTCGATCATTCCAACACGACCTGGGAGATGAAAGTGACTTGTCAGAATTGACGGAATCCAGATCGGTTGCCCGGTTTGAGCTCGGCGCTCAAAGTTCATTTTCAAAGTACACTTAGTTTAAATGAACTGCCAGGCTGGGTCCGCGGGTCTAAAACCTGAAATAACCGGTCTAATGGCCGTGCCGATCATTCCAACACGACCTGGGGGTCCTAAAACCTGAAATACCAATAATGGCCGTGTCGATCATTCCAACCGACCTGGGTGCTGAAAGTGTCTTGTCAGAAATGACAGAATCCTGATCGGATGCCTGGTTTGGGCTCGGCGTTCAAAGTTCATTTTCAAAGTACACTTAGTTTAAATGAACTGCCAGGTCGGGTCCGGGGGTCTAAAACTTGATATATCGGTCGGATAGCCATGCCGATCATTCCAACACGACCTGGAGATGAAAGTGACTTGTCAAACTGACGGAATTCGGATCGGATGCCCGGTTTGAGCTCGGCGCTCAAAGTTCATTTTCAAAGTACACTTAGTTTAAATGAACTGCCAGGTCGGGTCCGAGGGTCTAAAACATGAAATACCAGTCGGATGGCCGTTCCGATCATTCCATCATGACCTGGAGATGAAAGTGACTTGTCAGAACTGATGGAATCCAGATCGGATGCCCAGTTTGAGCTCGGCGCTCAAAGTTCATTTTCAAAGTACACTTAGTTTAAATGAACTGTCAGGTCGGGTCCGGGGTCTAAAACCTGAAATACAGTCGGATGGCCATTGCGATCATTCCAACATGACCTGGGAGATGAAAGTGACTTGTCAGAACTGACGGGATTCAAATCGGATGCCCGGTTTGTTCTCGTGCGCTCAAAGTTCATTTTCAAAGTACACTTAGTTTAAATGAACCTGCCAGGTAGGGTCCGGGGTTCTAAACCTGAAATACCGGTCGATGGCCATGCCGATCATTCCAACACGACCTGGGAGATGAAAGTGACTTGTCAGAACTGATGGAATCCAGATCGGATGCCCAGTTTGAGCTCGGCGCTCAAAGTTCATTTTTAAAGTACACTTAGTTTAAATGATCTGCCAGGTCGGGTCCGGGGTCTAAAACCTGAAATACCTGGTCGGATGGCCATGCCGATCATTCCAACACGAGCTGGGAGATGAAGTGACTTTTAGAACTGACGGAATCCAGATCGATGCCCGGTTTGAGCTCGGCGCTCAAAGTTCATTTTCAAAGTACACTTAGTTTAAATGAACTGCCAGGTCGGGTCCGGGGTCTAAAACCTGAAATACCGTCGGATGGCCATGCCGATCATTCCAACACGACCTGGGAGATGAAAGTGACTTGTCAGAACTGACGGAATCCAATCGGATGCCCGGTTTGAGCTCGGCGCTCAAAGTTCATTTTCAAAGTACACTTAGTTTAAATGAACTGCCAGGTCGGGTCCGGGGGTCTAAAACCTGAAATACCTCGGATGGCCGTGCCATCATTCCAACATGACCTGGGAGATGAAAGTGACTTGTCAGAACTGACGGAATCCAATCGGATGCCCGGTTTGAGCTCGGCGCTCAAAGTTCATTTTCAAAGTACACTTAGTTTAAATGAACTGCCAGGTCGGGTCCGGGGGTCTAAAACCTGAAATACCGTCGGATGGCCATGCCGATCATTCCAACACGACCTGGGAGATGAAAGTGACTTGTCAGAACTGACGGAATCCAGATCGGATGCCCGGTTTGAGCTCGGCGCTCAAAGTTCATTTTCAAAGTACACTTAGTTTAAATGAACTGCCAGGTCGGGTCCGGGGGTCTAAAACCTGAAATACCGGTCGGATGGCCATGCCGATCATTCCAACACGACCTGGGAGATGAAAGTGACTTGTCAGAACTGACGGAATCCAGATCGGATGCCCGGTTTGAGCTCGGCGTCAAAGTTCATTTTCAAAGTACACTTAGTTTAAATGAACTGCCAGGTCGGGTCCGGGGGTCTAAAACCTGAAATACCATCGGATGGCCATGCCGATCATTCCAACACGACCTGGGAGATGAAAGTGACTTGTCAGAACTGACGGAATCCGATCGGATGCCCGGTTTGAGCTCGGCGCTCAAAGTTCATTTTCAAAGTACACTTAGTTTAAATGAACTGCCAGGTCGGGTCCGGGGTCTAAAACCTGAAATACCGGTCGGATGGCCGTGCCGATCATTCCAACATGGGGAGATGAAAGTGACTTGTCAGAACTGACGGAATCCAGATCGGATGCCCGGTTTGAGCTCGGCGCTCAAAGTTCATTTTCAAAGTACACTTAGTTTAAATGAACTGCCAGGTCGGGTCCGGGGGTCTAAAACCTGAAATACCGTCGGATGGCCATGCCGATCATTCCAACACGACCTGGGAGATGAAAGTGACTTGTCAGAACTGACGGAATCCAATCGGATGCCCGGTTTGAGCTCGGCGCTCAAAGTTCATTTTCAAAGTACACTTAGTTTAAATGAAGTGCCAGGTCGGGTCCGGGGGTCTAAAACCTGAAATACCGATCGGATGGCCATACCGATCATTCCAACATGACCTGGGAGATGAAAGTGACTTGTAAGAACTGACGGATCCAAATCGGATGCCCGGTTTGAGCTCGGCGCTCAAAGTTCATTTTCAAAGTACACTTAGTTTAAATGAACTGCCAGGTCGGGTCCGGGGTCTAAAACCTGAAATACCGTCGATGGCCGTGCCGATCATTCCAACATGACCTGGGAGATGAAAGTGACTTGTCAGAACTGACGGATCCAAATCGGATGCCCGGTTTGAGCTCGGCGCTCAAAGTTCATTTTCAAAGTACACTTAGTTTAAATGAACTGCCAGGTCGGGTCCGGGGTCTAAAACCTGAAATACCGTCAGATGGCCATGCCGATCATTCCAACACGACCTGGAGATGAAAGTGACTTGTCAGAACTGACGGAATCCAAATCGGATGCCCGGTTTGAGCTCGGCGCTCAAAGTTCATTTTCAAAGTACACTTAGTTTAAATGAACTGCCAGGTCGGGTCCGGGGTCTAAAACCTGAAATACCTATTGGATGGCCAGGCCGATCATTCCAACACAACCTGGGAGATAAAAGTGACTTGTCAGAATTGACGGAATCCAGATCGGATGCCCGGTTTGAGCTCGGCGCTCAAAAGTTCATTTTCAAAGTACACTTAGTTTAAATGAACTGCCTGGTCGGGTCCGGGGGTCTAAAACATGAATACCAGTTAGATGGCCATTCCGATCATTTCCAACATGACCTGGGAGATGAAAGTGACTTGTCAGAACTGACGGATCCAAATCGGATGCCCGGTTTGAGCTCGGCGCTCAAAGTTCATTTTCAAAGTACACTTAGTTTAAATGAACTGCCAGGTCGGGTCCGGGGGTCTAAAACCTGAAATACCAGTCGGATGGCCATGCCAATCATTCCAACATGACCTGGGAGATGAAAGTGACTTGTCAGAACTGACGGATCCAATCGGATGCCCGGTTTGAGCTCGGCGCTCAAAGTTCATTTTCAAAGTACACTTAGTTTAAATGAACTGCCAGGTCGGGTCCGGGGGTCTAAAACCTGCCGATCATTCCAACATGACTGGGAGATGAAAGTGACTTGTCAGAACTGACGAATCCAGATCGGATGCCCGGTTTGAGCTCGGCGCTCAAAGTTCATTTTCAAAGTACACTTAGTTTAAATGAACTGCCAGGTCGGGTCCGGGGGTCTAAAACATGAAATACCAGTCGGATGACTATGCCGATCATTCCAACACGACTGGGAGATGAAAGTGACTTGTCAGAACTGACGGAATCCAGATCGGATGCCCGGTTTGAGCTCGGCGCTCAAAGTTCATTTTCAAAGTACACTTAGTTTAAATGAACTGCCAGGTCGGGTCCGGGGGTCTAAAACCTGAAATACCGGTCGGATGGCTGTGCCGATCATTCCAACACGACTGGGAGATGAAAGTGACTTTCAGAACTGACGGGAATCCAATCGGATGCCCGGTTTGAGCTCGGCGCTCAAAGTTCATTTTCAAAGTACACTTAGTTTAAATGAACTGCCAGGTCGGGTCCGGGGGTCTAAAACCTGAAATACCGGTCGGATGGCCGTGCCGATTGTTCCAACATGACCTAGGAGATGAAAGTGACTTGTTAGAACTGACGGAATCCAGATTGGATGCCCGGTTTGAGCTCGGCGCTCAAAGTTCATTTCAAAGTACACTTAGTTTAAATGAACTGCCAGTCGGGTCC